>PVIC010024053.1:0-26347 GCA_004025085.1 Thryonomys swinderianus
GATCCAGAGGTCGCAGATCATCTTGGGAGCTGGGCAGCACTGTTTGGCATAGTGCAGATCTCGCAACTGCTAGTTGGTGCAGCACCCAGTGCAGATCTCCAGGCCTGAAAAGTCTCCTCCAGCAGGGTCTGCTCCCCACACCTGTCCTATGAGGGGCTAGCAAGCTACCCCTCTCCCTGAACCAGCTTCCTCAACTGGAAAATGACGTTCCCAAACCTTCTTCCTGGAGTCCTCTTGAGGACTAGTGGGCAAAAGTGGATCTGAAATGCCAGGGGCAGCTGCTATGCACCCACCCGCACCTGCTGAAGGCTGGATAGATGCACGAGACTCTATACTTTCCCAATGAGGCTGTGCCCTGCAATGGCCAGTCTCCGTCTGTCTCAGCCCCTTTGCAGGGGGTACAGAAGTTGAGAAAAGGAAGGTATAATAGGGCTTCCAGGGGAAGGAGAAAGGAAGTGTGGGGACAGAACCACGGAAAAGCACAGCTGGCAACTCGGCACCAGGGCTCAGAGATGTAGAATCAGAACTCACAGGAACGCTAAGTTCCACGGGATGGAAGCCTGATGTCGTCTGGGCCAGGTTCCGAGCCACTGGGAGTGGGTCTCCCGGCTTTCCTCAGTAAGATGTCCCAGAGAGAGTTCCGGCCATTGCAGGGACAGACCAGCATCTCGGGGCCCTCCAGGAAAGAGAGCCCCAGGGGATGAAGCCTGACCTCTGCCGAGGGCAGAAACAAGAAGTCCAGGCACAGTTCAGCTGTAGAAGGGAGCCAGCGAGGTGCTGAGGTCAGGGGTGAGGGGAAGGTGCCGCCTCAGGCGGGCAGGCAGGGAGGCACGGGCGCCAGAGACCCTGGGGAGCACAGTTCCGGTGGGGAGAGCCGCAACACAAAGTTTGGGCAGGAGAGAGACTGGCATCTTTCTGGAACGGGGAAAAGGCTGGCCGGGAGTTTGGAGAGGAGCTTGGGCTGCACTGGGAGCACGGCAGTGCCAGGGCGTGCAGGGAGACCAGGGAAGCGGTGGCGCGCGTACTGCTCACGTCTCTGCGCCGTCCCTGAACTCTGCCGGCCACACCCAGGGAATAGGGGAGCAGATTTTGTTCACTCTCGGGAAGAGCTATGTACCTGGCAGAAGGAAGAAGCAGACCTGGGGAGCAGTGGGCACTGCACCCCCATAGACACTCCCACTGAGGCTGGCTCTGAGATGTACGGGCTCCGTGCACGCCAGGGGACCACAGGCCAGAGTGACCTCTCAGGTCGCAGAGGCTGACTCTCTGTGAGCCAAAATTCTACCCTGGTCTTGGTGGGAGACGTCAGGGGGTGGCTTCCCCTTTCTGAGCCCCAGTTCCAAAAGATGGCAGAGTTGGACTGGATGATCACTGAGTCCTCCCACCAGGACATTACCCCATCCATCCATTTACAGTCTTCTCCCCAAACCCCACCTGACTGACTGTTCCATAGGCACCCGGTTTCAGCTTGGCACAAGGTCCTATCATGTCTGTTGTGGCAACTGAAGCATCCTCGGTGACCTTTGAGTTGAAAGTCTCTTGGCTCATCCTTATTTTCTTTGGAGTCTCCTTGGAAGGCTCCGGAAGAGGGCTTCCTTCCCGTCCCTTCACCAATATATATAAGGGACATTACCACCTGCAGAACCCCAGGGGACGGTGCCAGCGAGCAAGGCGTTTGTGACCATCTTCCACCAGACCTGTGAGTGATGGGCTTCCCCTGTGACACTCCACAAGGCTTTGTGGGCAAGAGCAGAGGGATGAGGTTTCTTGGGTTAGTGACATATGGCCAACTTAGGAATATACAGGTTATATTATGAGAACTATCAAATTAATACCCAAAGTTGGGTCATGAGAAGGTGTACACGGATTTGCTCATCCTTTATTGTACTAGGCTCTTTTTTACTGAGAGGTGGAGAATTTTATTGGGGTCAGGCAATTTCAATAATGAAATAAGTCACACTCCTTCTCTTGAGGAGCTCCTGTCAGAAAGAAGGCAGAGAAATAAGCCGCATCCAGGACCCTAATCACAAGACAAACGCTCCCAGCGAGTGTGGGTGTGGCAGCCCTAATCAGATGCTAGGAAGGCTCTAGAGTAAGGCTTCCCAAGGAGCAGAGGCTTTGCTGGAGCAAGAGATCTAGGAGGGATTCACTGAGGTGACCAGTCTGAGCAGAGCAGGCAGCGTGTGTGAAGCACCGTTGGGTAAAGAGCGTGGGTATGGGGGGAGGGGCTGACTTCCCCTCCCAGCCCCTCCACTCGCTGGCTGGGGGCCTCTGGACAGCGTGCTCTTAGAGGAAGGAAGGAGGACTGGCAGACAGGGGGCACTGCAGACTCCTCTTGCCTCTGGGCAACTCTCACTCTTGTTTCTCCCCCAACAGTCCAGGTGTCAGGAGACAAGATGTTTCCTCTCTGGCAGCTTCTTTGCTTCTGCAGTCTTCTCACTGGCTCCTCCGTGGCTCTTGTTGGTGATCTAGGCAGTGGCGTGAGCAATGTTTTGAGCCAGGATGATTCTGTCGTCAGTAATGGGCTTCTTGGGTCCGCTGGAGGCACCGTCGAAGGTGAGTCGGTGGGGGTGTGCATCGCGGCACTCAGGAATTGCCTCCCGATCACTGTGCCGGCCATGCTAGGCGCTGCCCTTCGTGAGTGGGTTACTGAGAAAGGGGCTTTTTTTTGGGGGGGGGGTACTGAAGATCGAACTCAGAACCTTGCACTTGGCAGGCAGGCACAGAGCTACTGAGCTACATCCCTACCCCAGAGGCCTTTTCACTTCCTGACTCTTCCTATTTTTCTTGAAACAATGCTATAGTAAACATCCTTGACATATCCTGACAAAGTATTGCCAATATATGTATAGGATATATTCTTAAACATAGATATTTCCAGAGCTGGTGATTTAGCTCAGTGGTTCTGGCACCTGTCTAGCAAGTGCAAGGCTCCTGGTTTGATTCCCAGTAGCCACATACAACAATACCAGACATGGTGACTCACGCCCACCAGCAATCAGTACCACATACCACAGTGCCGGGCATGATGGCTCACGCCTGTCATCCCAGCATTCGGGAGGCAGAGGTAGGAGTATTGCTGAGTTCGAGGCTTGCCTGGGCTACACAGTGAGCTCAGGGCCTGCCTGAACTACAAAGCGAAACCCTGTCTCAAAAAAGACATTTCCAAAGCCCAAGAAGTTTCATTTGACATTATAGGAGTGTCGACAAGTTCCCAGATGTTGGTGCTCTCCCACTTTATGAGAACCGCTTTTCTCCCACTCCCTTGCCAATTTTTAATGCCTTCCCAGTCATATAGATTTTTAAAAAAGAACTATAGCTTTTTTCACTCTGCATTTTTTAAGTTCTCTCACTTAAAAATATACTCACCACCCACTCATATACTTAATGATCAGTATTTTGTTCATATTCTTAACAGAATTTTCAGTTAGGCTTTTCTCTTCCCGATCCTGTGTTAAATCTCTGGGAATTAAAGAAGTGAGCCCATACTTTATATATCCATAAACTTACCTATCTATATATCTAATTAGACTTCTATTTTATGCTGACTCTTTAAAAGTTTGGCCTTCTCTTCTTTTTCTGGAAACACTAACATCACACTGACAGTTTCCATAACAAGAGGTAAGTCTACACAGGGCTGCCTTTTAAAACTTGTCAAGTCTCAGGCAGCCTGCAAAGATGCAGAAGGGCTTTGTCTCTTTCATAGCTGGAAAAATGAAACCTTGAGAAGAAAATATCAGGCCCAGGCCAGCCAGTGGTTTTTATGACTAGCTGTAGTGACATTACCAACTTTCCATTTCAATTGTTGTTCCTGCATCATTGTACGCAAGCATACACTACGCATCACACAGACCAGCTGCATTAGTACAATTTCATCTCCTATCTTGTTCAGTTATGTTTTTCCTTATAGCCATTAGTGTGTTGGTTCTCACTTGAATCAGTTCCTACACCTGGCCTTAACTCCTTTCCTGTGCAACACCCCGGATTTGTCAAGTCTTTTATTTTCTCATCTCCTTGTCCTCCAGACACCTCCCATTAAGGCACTGTCCCCTGCTATGGGATAAATTATTGCTCTCTGGACTTGCTGGACAGCTGTTGTTCCGGGATTCCTGTTTGCCGCTTTCATGACTTAAGACTCATTTTCCCCTTGATACTAGGTTTTTCATTCTAAAAGTTTATTTTCCCATTTTGTTTGACATAGTTTTACAAACTCAAGTGAGCTTCTCATTTAGAGCAGCAGTCCCCAAGGATCCTTAGAAACTGATATATGTAATTGCTAATAACTGGGCTAAGTGATTTATTGTTTTGTTGATAAATTATTAGTTTCTGTGAATTTAAAAGCAGCATGGAAGGAAGATATTTTCCATATCTGAGTGAATAGACGCATTTCTTAACTTTTTGAAATTATTCCCTCACTGAAAAATGAAGGTGATAACAAGACCTATCTCGATGGGCTGTGAGGGTCGAATGGGATAACGTGGACAAAGCATTTTATGTGGTATCTGGAGCTCAGGCTCCCCCTGATGTGCCGTACAGAGTACATGGGAACTGTTTTTTGCAGATGTCCTTCAGAAACTGAAGATAGATGCAGGAGCGCTTTGGAATTCCAGTCTTTTCCAACAGGCCCAGACGAAGATCCTGGAAGCTGGACACTTGTTGGACAATATCCTGCCTAAACTTAGTGGTTTAAATAATCTTTTGAGGTGAGTCTGTGCTTCATGGTGACCTTTGCTCTAAGAAAAGGAAGTCCAAAGATAGATGCACAGCCTTGCTCCTACCTGGAGAGCAGAAGTGATCTGGGGCCAGGCCCACCAGAGCTGGAGTAAATGAGGGGCAGGGTGATTGGACCAGTCTAAGCGTCGTGTGAGTCTGGGGTCTCCCGCTCCGTGATTTTAGAATGAAAGTGAAGGCTCTATTCATTCTCACCTATAACTCTTTGCCTATGTCTGAAGCCCCTTCCCAAAGAATAAAACTGTCTTCTCCAAGTGTAGCTGGGAATAAGAAATCCCCACAAGGAAGGGAATTCATACTGCTTAGCTGCAGGCACTTGCTTGACCCATGGGGTTTTGGAGGGGATCTAGGTTAAAGCTGGTGCTTTCTGCGGTCCTGGGAAACCATCACATGTGTTGAACCATCAGTCTGCTGGACCCGGAAATGCAGAATAGCGAAGCAGGGGAGAAAAAGAGGGACAGGGTGGTGGGGCCTAGAGTACAGCATGTCTCTGGCAGTGAGAAGCTTTCAGCTGATGGCTTCTTGAGGAGTAACAAGTGCCTCTGTGGGTTCTGAGCAGGGTGAAAATTGACAAATCTGTCATTGCGGACGTCAAAGCTGAACCAGAAGCAGGTGGCGTCGGCATCAACCTGAGGTTCCCCATCACCGCTGATGCCTCTGTGAACCTGTGAGTATGCATAGAGTCAGACCTGGGAGAGGGTCACACAGCGGGCGCCCCTGGTCTCTGAAACTCGGCTTTCCCAAGCGAGCGAGAAGGCCTCAGACCTCAGTATCTAATATGTAAACAAGGGAACTTTTCCAGGTCTTTTAATATGTTCTGGTGAACTTGGGCCATAACCCAGTCTTATTTAAAGGACTACTGCATTCAATTTATTTTTGAAATTATAACTTTTTTTTTTTTTGAGACAGGGTCTAGCTTTGTAGTTAGGGCTGGCTCTGAGCTCACTATGTAGCCCAGGCAAGCTTCAAACTCAGTAATCCTCCTGTCTCTGCCTCCCGAGTGCTGGGATTACAGGCGTGAGCCTCACGCCCGGCACTGTGGTATGCGATATTGATTGTTGGTGGGCGTGAGTCTCCACGCCTAGCATTGTATGTGGTTACTGGGGATCGAACTCAGGACCTTGCGCTTGTGAGGCAGGTGCTGGAACCACTGAGCTAACCCTCTGGCCCTGAAATTATAACTTTTACCTAATTATTAGATGTGAAAAATTGAGGTGCCATGGAAATTCATAATTCTTTGGCAAAATTTCTTCATTTTTTCTGTCATTCAAGATTTTCTCTAATTAGCAATGACCATTACAGATAAATGCATATGGTTATGCAAATCTTATAACAGCATGTACATGATACACAACACTGAAGTATTTTAAATTTTTAAAAATCTGTACATTTTATTGGTACATTATATATACACATCACAATTATACTCCACATTGAGAAGTTGTATGACACAACTTAATTCTCATTTTCCCCCTCCCCTACCTGCTCTACCTCCCCCCACCCCTATATACACAAGCATTGTTTTGTTTTTTTATCATCAATTTTTCTTTCCTCACTATTTACCCCTAAACCCCATTTCCTTTGAATATTTACTATTTCACAATATTAATCATGCATTCCAGGACACATTTACAACTTCAATCTCTCATACCAGAGAAAAGGTACAATATTTACACATCTGTGACCTATTTATTTCACTTATGAGTATGTCCTGAAGGTACATCCATTTAAGTATAAATGATTCAATCTCATCATTCTTTGTGGCAGAGTATGAAGTATTTTAAATTTATAAGAGATAAACAGAAAAGTGACAGGAGAGAACACTTAGAAAAGAATTCATGAAGGTTATGGGTATAGCTCAATGATACAGTGCTTGCTGAGCACAGTTAGACATCTGGGTTCTATCTTCAGCACTACAGAAATGTAAAAAAGATTATCTGTGAATGAAATGGGCAAATAATGTTGAGTTGTGAGATGTCTTTTTACTGTTTCCTCATTCAGAACAAGAGTATTCCACTAATCATTAAATATACCTAACCAGGCTAAATACTCTGTGCTGGAAATGTTGACAGTTATTTTAATTATCCGTGTAATGTCTTAGGTTCAGTTTCCTCTGAACTGAACCCAACTGGTCCAGATAAAAAGTCCTAATAGAGGGCCGGAGATTTAGCTCAGTGGTTCTGGTGCTTGCCTTGCAAGCACAATGTCCTGCGTTTGATCCCTGGTAACCACACACAATGCTGGGCATGGTGACTCACACCCACCAGCAATCAATACTACATACTACAATGCCAGGCATGGTGGCTCACACCTATAATCCCAGCACTCAGGAGGCAGAGGCAGGAGGATTGCTGAGTTTGAGGTTTGCCTGGGCTCCATAGTGAGCTCAGGGCCAGCCTGGACTATAAAGCGAGACCCTGTCTCAGAAAACAAAAAAGCCCTAATAGAAACGTGTAAATCCCTTAAAGAATACAGATTATGTTCCCATTCCCCAGACAGTGAGGACCTCGCCCATGAATATCTGGATAATGTCCACAAAGGTACAAGAAGCCAGTGACCCTCCTTCCCTGGGTCACTGTGAACCATGTTTCCTACAGGCCTTTGTTGGGGGAGCTGGCCAACCTGGGCGTGACCTTGGACCTGCTGACTGGAGTCAGTCTTATAACCGATCCCAACACCAACCTCCCCACTGTGTCTGTGGGAGAATGCGCCGTTGACCCAGCCAGCCTCTCATTGTCCCTGATGGACAGGTATGATGATCCATGTTAGGACACCTGAGCTCTTAGAGGCATTAGAACCCCTCATTTCTGTACCACTTCAGTTCCAGGAAACTGAGGTAGAGTGACGGGATGGTTCAGGTTCTGGAGTCAGACTGGCCTTGGTTCACATATCGGCTGTGCTGCTAACTTGGAACTTTACAAGAATTTAATCTGCCTGTCCTCATTTTTAATATATGTGAACTAGGAAGACCAGTGATGTCAAAGTCCACTCTTTCCCTGCTGGGTACTTGTCACAGATTGTCACAACATGTTTAATTTTGCATTTGCTTGGTTCATTCTGTTAGTCGAAAATGTATTGGGCTTCCGCTGTGTGCTGGAAAAACACTGTTCTAAGCTCTGCGGCACTGATGGGTGCGGATGGACAGTTTCCTGTCTTGTGGAGTTTCTCCCAAGGGACAGCCATGCAGAGGAGCAATCAGTCCCTCCACTGATGACCCCCAAGACAGAGACGAGTGCAGTGCGTGACACTGAGCAGGACTGTGATGATCAAACCCTCTCTGAGAGAGGCCATCAGGGCTCTGCCCCGGGAGGTGACAGCTGTGCCTTGAGTGGAGGTGGAAGGAGGCAGCCCTGGCACCATTTGTCTTATCATGTTTGCCAAGGTTCGTTTGAGACTTTTTGTCCTTTACTCATCCACGGTCCCCAGGGCCCGGCCTGCAGGGGCCTGGCATGCAGTTAGTGCTCTGAAATGTGGTTTGAATGATTGAATGAATGAATGAGATTTCAGGTTTGGGATGAGACTCTTCAGGCACTGCATAAGCCACTAGTCAAGTGCAGGATGGTAAGTGATGGTCCATTCAGATGTGGCTCTGAAATGAGAAAGGCCACTCTGTTCTGGGTCACCTGGCATCCAGTGCTGCCCCTGGGCACTCTCCTGCATGAGGGGGCCTCAGACTTCTGTGTCTCTTCCAGACGCAGTGACCTGGTCAACAACATTTTCGACTCTGTGAGTGGCACCGTGGGTAAACTCGTGTCCAGACTGATCCAGCATCAAGTGAGTCCCCCACCCTTTGGTCCCATAGCCAGGCTGGTGGATGGCTGGGGTGGTACCTCCAGGAATGTCTGGATTCTCTGGACGCCTTTTCTGCTGAGGTGCTGATTTCCGTTGTGAGGTCAAGGCCCATGCTTCCCCCTCCAGAGCTCAGCCTGGAGTGGGAGGGGCTGGTAGTAGTGGAAACCACAAGGTTTTGTCCTGGACTCGCTCATGTCTGCACACCGTCACTATGGCTTTTGAGCTCATTTTCTTTAAATCAACATAATTTTTACCTATATGCATTTAAGTAGGCAAATACAATTTTATTTGTAATAGATTCATTTACAAACAACTATATCAATATTATTAATGGAAAACTACTATAATATCACATCATGTAATTAAGAGACAAAAGGAACCAGGACTATAAAATTGTGAGTTTCTCTCCTCCATCTCTGCCTCATCCAAAACCACATGACATGTGTGTAGATTCTGGGAACCAAAAGTCCACAGGTTCTGAGTCGGTCCATCAGCATAGGGCCTGGGGGACCTGGGTTTATAAAGAAATAGTCCTCTTAGTGGTTCTGTGACTGGTTGAACCAGAACTTCCGTGTTCCTTTGCAGTCCTTGGGCCCTTCCTGGGGCCCTTGGTACTCTGTAGAAATGCAGACCCCTAAGCCTGTCTCAGGATCTAGCAGAGGATATGTGCACCTTGGACCTGAAAAATTGGCCTGATGATGTCCAGGACAACACCGAACTCTTTTGAGCTCCGAGGCTCCCAAGTTCATTTTTTTGTTTTTGAGACAGGGTCTCGCTTTGTAGTTCAGGCTGGCCCTGACCTCACTATGTAGCCCAGGCAAGCCTCCAACTCAGCAATCCTCCTGCCTCTGTCTCCTGAGTGCTGGGATTACAAACATGAGCCACCACGCCTGGCACTGTGGTATGTGGTACTGATTGCTGGTGGGCTTGAGTCACCACGCGCAGCACTGTATGTGGTTACTGAGATCGAACTCAGGACCTTGCACTTGCGAGACAGGCACCGGAACCACTGAGCTAAATCTCCGGCCCTCCCAAGTTTATTTTTAAGAACTGAGAGATGCTAACAGTAGATTCTGGAGTTTGTAGATTTCCCACAGGAGATCCCAGGTCTCTCCGATTTCAGTTAAGATTTCACTTGCTAGAGTCTAAAGGAGCAAAGGTTCTCAGGACCCTGGAAGCAAACCTGACTGTGGGTGGCATGTGGTATGGCTCCAGCTGAGAAGTACCTGCCCTTAGTTTCTCTCCCCTCTCTCTGACCCTAGCTATGCCCACTGCTTCAAGTCATACTGAGTGGCCTACAAGTCCAGTCTCTTCCGGATCTTACCTGTAAGTCATGGAGGAAGCACGTCCTTCCCATGGCATCCCCCAGCTGTGGGCTCACCTCAGCTGGTATACTTGGGGAACCTGGGGAAAAACAAGGAACTAGTTTCCTGAGCGAGGTGATGGCTACAGACTCTTTCCTGGTACTCTGTAGCTTTCAGGACACCCAACTGGGGCTGCTGTGGCATTAGGAATAGGGCAGTGAAGATGTCAGGGCCCAGAAAGTGACTCTTCAATGAAAAGACCATGAATCCAGATCCTAAGGCCAGCACTTCAGGCCCTGAATAACTCAATCCCAGCAGCCTGATGGAATGGGTACTGTCCTTGTACCAGTTTTACAGATGAACAAACCGAGTCTCAGGAAGTGGTGTGACATGGCTGCCAGACTGACCTGCCTTGGGAAGGTGGCTCTTGGGGTTGGACTCTTCTGTTTTCCAGGGGTAGAGACTGAAGACTGCTCTTAATTCTGTTCCTTTAGCCCTTCTTCAACCTGCCCTGCAGGCTTCACTAGCATAGGACGCGTGAGGAGGACCACTGTGGCATCACCTGTTGGTGAGGATAGGCTGTGAACCAGGACAAGGGTCTCTGGGAAGGGAGGAGGGTGGGCCGCACCTCTTTTGCCACTAGCAGACTAAGCCCCCATCTCAGCCACGGACTGACTGAGCCCGGGCCTTGGCTCTAGGCTGAGCCCTGATTCTGCTCACACTCTGATTCTGAGCCTGGATCACCTGACCAGACCACCCTTGGAATTGGCCCCCTGACTGAATCCGGATCCGAGTTACCGATGCAGTTTTATGCCACTTAAGCTTGAGACCCACCTGCAGTGAGACACTGAAGGCAGAGTGGGACCTCGGGCTCATCCAGGATCCCTGCCACCTTCTGCGCCCTCGCCCTGGCACCATTCGTGGGTTACTCAGACTTCTACCATCTGGTGTTGTTCCCAAGAAGGGGAGGGAATGAGAACGGGCCGGTGACAGGGGCCGGACAAACGCCCAGCCTTAGGTGTCACCGCCCTCCGCCAGGCAGCGTGATGAGGGAAAGAGAGGGACAGCGGGCCCAGGCCAGCGTGGGACCTCTCACCACAGGTCCCGTCACCTGGGGCTCCTAAACTGCCACAGCTACCGATGTCCTCCCGCTGATGTCTCCTTCAGGTGTGTGCCCAGCGTTTCAACCTCACCCCCTCCTGGTATCGCCTGGTGGGAATGTGAGCCACCATCCACACAGAGTGACAGCCCGGGGCCAGCTGGAAGCACCTCCTGGACACTTCATCTCATCATATGGAACAGGGGGCTCCACACTGTTCCCCCTCACTCTGATAATAAAAGCCCATTGCTGCACCCTCCGTGTGGCTCACTGCCATCCGACTCTTGGGGTGGGTTGGCCAGGGCTCGGGTGGCAGATGGGGTGACAGAGGAGGGACCTGGAGTTGAAACCGTCACAGGACTATCCAGTCTTCCTCTGTGGTTTTCAAATGTGGACACTGAGACAAGGAGAAAGCCAGAATCTAGATACACAGCTGGTCTTTTTTCTGAGCCAGGGACCCCTGTGTTGTACAGTCTGTTGAACTCACTGTGTAGTCCAGGTGTCCTGGAATTTTCAGAGAGCCTTCTGCCGCAGCCTGGCCAGGGCTGGGATATAGACATGCACCACCATGCCCTGTGTGTCTTTATCAATGGAACTCAGGGTCCACCCAGGCCCACATCTACCAGAGGATCATGCGCAGTCACCCTGGCCAGGTACAGCCTGGAGATGACCCCTGCAGGTGCTTTCTGCCGCTCCACCCCAGGAACCATCAGGATTTACAGAGCACTGGGGACAGCATGGCCTAGCAGGACTAAGTAGCACAAGACAGAGCGACTCAGGGTCAGAAGCCTGTGCTCTGCCCCTGTCTGCCTCTCCTGCCACGGGAAGGGTGGGATCTTAAAATGTAGGCTTGTCCTCCAGGCAGTGCTGAGACACCCACAGTCTTCGTGTCTAGAGCTCCCCTTCCTTCCCATCCGCAGCGATGGCACATGGCACCCACCTACTGGCCTGCGTGGAGGCCTCTCTCCCTTGACGAGATCACAGACCCAGGGATCGCTCTGCTGTCCCATGGAGAAGAGCTCCTTTCCCCACCCGCGGGCCCCCATCCACTGCCCTGAACTCAGTCCACCCCTCTGGGCCTGGCGGAGGCACAGGCAGTATCACCCTGCTGATGGCACCACGCTCTCAGGGAGGGCTCCCTTAGGGACGCACGCACATATACCCCTTCCCTGTCACCACCGGTTTCAGGGGAAAGAATTGCAACTCATAGAGGCAAAGTGACACCCCCCAGGCCACGCATAGAGAAGATGACAAGGATTTTATTCCTTGACTGGGACGGAATCCCTGGCTCAGAGAAGTGACATCGATCGATGCTCTCTTTCCACTTCTGCCGGAGCCCTCAGAGGTCCTGTCGTAGGGCCCTGCCTCCTTTTTGCTTAGGCCAGATGAGGTCCCTTCCGTGCTGTTCTGTAATTACAGGCTGGCCTTTGGTTTCCCCTTGGAACAGCCAAGTTCGCCTCTGTGGGAAAGCAGCCCAGGTGACAGGTGGACACATGCCATTCAAGATGCCAGCCAAAGCGTCCACAACCTTGATATATCTGGAAGAGACATGAAGGTCTGAAGCCCCCTCATGTGGCGAGGCAGCCAAAGGCAATACTTGGATGGCAAGTGGCCCAGGACAGAGGGGCGTTCCTCACTTCAGAGAGAGCTGCCTCAGGATGGCCCGTCCCTTACCACACCACACCTGACCAGAGGAAGCACATCTCACTCAGTGATTCAAGCCATAGTCCGGAGTGCAAACTGCATGCAGGGCCTGGGTACAGCGACATGCTTGAATACGACCCCTCACGATGAGACAAATCTTGCCAGGAGCTCCTCCTGCAGCCTCACCTCCTAGCACTACTGTCACACACACCCCTCCCCCCCAGGGTAGCATCCTGATGACCTGTCTCTGGGAGAGACAGTGCCCAGTTCCTAGGCACACACTGCGCAAGACTCAGGTCTGTCCTTGACGGTCGTCAGTGGGTAAACTGCCTGCCTGTCCCTCAGGACACACTTGGTGCAGAAGAGGCCACGTCTGCCTTCACGGATCAGCGCTGCAGAGGTTGGAGCAGCACTTACTTAGCATGTGACAGGAGCTCAATGTGTTTTGACTAAAAGAAGGAGCCAACTAAATGCACAATAAAATACATGATGAAGACCTGGGACAACACTTGGAATAGTAAGAGGAGACCACTGTGAGAGGTGCGAGAGGACCATGGACACAGTCCTGAAGAAGGCAGATGCACCCCCAGGCGCAGTGAGGAGGACGTGTTGCCCCAGTGTGGCCTGTGCGGAGCGCGCGTGTCTGGAAGAGAGTGGAGATGGGGAGATCAAGGACAGTCACTTGGGATCGGATCGAAGGTGGGAGGAAAAGTCCAGAGGGGGATTCGGAGCCCAGAGTGAGACCGCTGACCAGGGTGGATACAGGCTGAGAGGGGCGAGGGGCTGGCCAGGCAGGGGCCAGTATCTGCATCTGGCCTTTCCAACCAGCAGGAGGTTGAGGAGCCTCTCTTTGTTTGAGTGAAATTTGGGGGCAGCCTGTAGCAGATTCCTTGACAGAGGGAATGTAGGGCGAGCCCTGGCCGTGGTCATCAGGAGGAGAGCCAGCTGCCTGGCCATGTTCCTGGCCAGGGTCAGCCAGTCAGGCCTTTGCTTCTGGATCAATTTTCCATTCCTAGGTACCAAGAGAACTTTCCTCCTTCTACTCTATTGTCTAGACCAAATCTCCATTTTTGTTTTTCCAGCACACAGTTTAAGATGTAGACTTTGTGACTCAATAGGGGTCAGTAAATTTAATGGAGAGAATTATGTTTCCCAGATCTAATTTCACTTTACAAATCTTCCATTGGCTGGAGAATGCTGTATGAACAATTGGAAATCAAAGCCCATGGTAAATAACGATTTCTCCTCTTTCTAACTGCAAGTTAGAAAGGTGAATACAATCTTAGTGTTAGGAATTTTAGGGGACATTTTATAAAGCTAGAAAGGTCAATTCTCCAAGAAGACATAAACATTTTTAATATGGCCGTGCACCTAACAGCACCACTTCTAAAACATTAAGAAAACAAAGCCCAAGGGAGATAGAAAGCAAAATAGCCGATTCCAGGTGTGTTTGGAAAAGTTAGTACCCTGCCTCAGTGATGGTGACAGCCCATTGACAGGTCACGGATATTAGGACTACTAAGAGTCTACTGGGTTCCAGGTTCTATGCTAAAAATTTGAGTTTTCTTATGTTTTCCTCTCAGAAGCCTGTGGGTAGGATAATTATAGCCCCAGTTCACTGATTTAGAAACTGAAGACAGACAATCTAAATTGCATGTGAAGTCACGAGGTGTTGGCAAAGCTGATAATATAAACCAAGGTCAGTCGGACTCGAAAGCCAGACCTGTGCCACCACATTATGCCACCCCCACAGAATTGTAATGAGACAGAAATCAGGTGTAATAAAGCCCCTTCAACGTCAGGTGTGCTGAGGCTGACAGAAGTTACCTGCCCAGCACGGACAGTAATGACCTGGTGGAGCCAAGGGCATGTTCTCCCACAGCCACAGTGGGGAGGGTGGACTGGACATTGGTCTCGATCCCGACTCATCAGCAGTTCCAAGGAGTCCACAAGGCTGGCCCATGAAAGGCCTGCAGGAAATAGGATTTACAGTGTCCGGTGGGCAGGAGGCCCAGCGCTCTGTCCACTTGCGTTCCTACACCTGTGTGGACATTATCCAGACGTCCAAGGGCAAGGTCATAATTGCCCAGGAAATGAGAAGCTGACCCACATTCTTTATAGGATTTACATTTCTATGAAGCTTCTTCTCCGAGGCACCTGGCTTCAGTTTATAGAAAATTTGTACCCGTTATTACACTGACAGTTAAAATAAGTTACTATTTTAGACATAAAATCTTTTTAGACAGATAATTGAAAAACCTTGCTTGCTTTAGTATTTAATCATTATATAGTGAAGAGACCTTATTTAGAAGGTTAAATAACTACTCCAAGATCTCACAGCCCATGACATTATTTGCACCCTTAATTCATAGAAAAAATTTTTGTAATGCTGGAGATGAAACCTAGCTGTCTACATCCTAGGGAAGCACATTCTCAATGCACTGTACCTGCAGTATATAGAAATCTTTCATGCGTTCTCTCTTTTCTGTCTTGTGAATTTAAGATACTTTAATGTTATATTTTATGGATGTGTTTTTATAATATGATGCACATTTCTATTTGCATTTATCTGTGATGGTCTCTGATATTTAGAAAGAATCATAAAAAGCAAAGTGATACTGGAAGAGAATTTTTCAGTGAATTATGAGTGTCTACATCACCTCAACTTTTTACATTTAATAATTACACTTGATCTTAGCCAAAAGGCTGAGAAGCGATACATTTAATAATTAGATAAGTTATAATTTAAAAAATAAGTTGGATTCACCATTCTACAAAAAAGACTTCATTATGGCAAATTTTATTAGAGCATTTTTAGAACAAATTCCATATTTAATATTTTTTATTTTGTTTGTACCTTTGCATACAGTATATATAGCTTTGCATTTAGTACCTTTGTATGTAGTGGTTATATCCCATGTGTGGAGCTGGAGCATGCATGTAGCATATCTTTTTTTTTTTTTGAGACAAGGTCTCACTTTGTAGTTTAGGCTGGCCCTGAGCTAGCCCTGAACTCAGCAATCCTCCTGCCTCTGCCTCCTGAGTGCTGGGATTACAGGCATGAGGCACCATGCCCACCAACATCTTTTATTTTGAAAAGGTATATTTTCTTCAGTGTATATTTTTGACACCTTTGTCAAGATCCATCCTGTCCATTATATGTTCCTTCCCTGGTCACTAGGGCTGCTGAGAGGAGTTAAATCCTGGACCTGGGACCCCAGGCAGGTGGGACAGAGAAAAGCATTAGAAGACAGAAAAGTTGCAACCCAAGAGGTGACCCTGGTGAGGGCTCTAGGCAACCAGCCATCCTCTGTCTCAGCCCACTACTCTTGCTATAACAACATGCCCGAGACCAGGTCATAGATTCAGTTTGGAAGCAGGTTAGGCTCCCTCTTGGGGAGCCTGGAAAGATCAAGCAGCATGTTCTAGGTGTCTGAAGAGGGCCCAGGTGCTACACCAGGATGTGGGATGCATGTATGCGGTGAGACAGGGCTGCAAGCCAGCTCTGTGCTCTTTTCCTTTTTAATGAAGCTTCTACCTCCAGCATGAGCCTGTCCTCACGATCTTCTGGGAAGGTAATTACTCCTAATATCTCCTTCCAAGAACCATTAGCATATTAATTTCAAGATTAACTGTCTCACATGCGACCTTCTGGCGCATATGGTGCCATCTGAGGTAGTTAAGGAGCAGTCCCCACAAAGACTTGTGCAGAGTCTTGAGGCTGATGAAGCTTAAGCCACCTGGCAAGGGACAAAACAGGCATCCAAGGGGCTGCGATAGCAGAGACTCAAACTTGGGCCCTTCACTGAGTTGCATCTACCCTTAAAGGGCCTTGGTTTGGGAGCACCTCATGCGACCATGCTGTGGGAGGTCGAGACTGTCATCACCATAGACTGAACGAGCCTTGTCATTCCTCTTTCTGGCCAGCAGAGGGCAACTCACCATGCAGGGAGCCGTAATCAGATTATCCAGTATGACCTGTCCCCAGCCTTGTGGCTGCTGGTAATCACTTCATCTTTCAGGGCCACAGATCTCCACAGTTCTGCTCATTCTGTCAGAGCCCAATAAGGCCAGGTTCATAAAGTGCAGAGTGTCATTACAATCACCACTTGGACCACATGACTCTTGCTGTAAGCAGGTTATCCTGTGCATTATGGGGTGGTAAGCAGCACCTCTACCCAAGGCATATTTGTTAAAGATACCTTTGAATACTGACCAATGTGTCACTGGTGACCAAAGTCACCCAGGGCTGAGAATAACCTATTTCTTTCATGCTGTGGGGATGGAATACATGTTATTCCCAGCTCCTTCTGCTCTAGAAAGATTTGAAGTTCTGTCCTGTTGATTAGAAAGGGCCTTCCAGTGTCTGTGCAGACTGGAAAGTGGGGTTCAGGCGGGGAAGTTAGCAGCCCATGCAACACAGCATGTCACTGTTGAGCGAGGCGGATACGGCAGACACAAATCTGTCTTAACAAGAAGACTGGAGAGTGCAGTGATTTCAGTGAGGAAGCGGCTCCCTTTCCCCATATGAGTCCCACTGGGTTGCTGGGGGGGGCTGTGCCCTCCTCAAAGCCCAGCTCCCACTCGGGTCCCAGGTGCGCTCCTGCAGTTCCACGGGCTGAGTGGCCGGAAGCGGGAGGTGAGGACAAAGTAGAGGGATCGCCTGTTTCAAGCACAGGGTAGAATGTGTGCCTAGCGCCTGCATCTACACCTCTGGCCAGACGGGAGCCCTGTGGTCATAGTTAACACAGAGGAGGCGAAGTGGCGACATTGGTGGCTGGGAGACTACGTGTCCATCTCATTTTGAGAGAGAAGAATGCAAAGCAGAGTCAGTTAGCAATGTCACCTCACAGAGACTAGCTGGGACTCCAAGATCCCCCTGGGCCACGGTTCTCTCTCCTGTCAGCCCTCACCAGTCAGTCAACAAACACAGGGTGGAGCCCATCACAGCAATTTCTCCTCAGTGTGCACAGTTGACCTCTACTGGACTCACCAGGTGCCTGGGACTTACAACTTGCTGCTCACTGCTGTATTTATTCCTCATCAGGCCCAGGGACTGAAGTTTTCCTATTAATTCTATTTGGCAGGTGAGGAAATTGAGGTTGTATGTGGGGCGGGGCTTAAGTCCCTTGCACAAGGTCACAGTGCTAGAAAGTGGCAGGTGACTCTCGCTCAGACCTGTGGACTCCCTGGCCTTACCCTGTACCAGGCAGAGCACAGTGGCAGGGTACTGAGCTGGGGTGCTAGCAAGAGCCTTGAGAGGGCTCTGGGCAGTGACTGAGTTTCTCAACTACCCTGAGGGCTCTAGGGGTCCCTGGAGTGACCAGACTCAGGATGTGGCCCTGTATGACAGAAAGCACTAGGGACTCTCCCCTGGGGCCACCTAGTGTGGCCCTGGACTCCAGGAAGCCAAGTCTTGTGGGGCCAAGAGCAGCCCCGTGCCCGAGTTGTAGAGGAAGACAGCTGGGTGACACCTGTGCTCAAGTGCTTGGGTCAGATGCCTTCCTGAGAGGACAGGCTGCTGGGCATCTGAGGCCACCTCTTGCTAGTGTGCAGCCTACCCCGCATATGTGCAGAGGGGAAACTGTGGCCAGCACAGGGACTAAGAGAGAACAGCACGGGGCCAGAGACTTAGCCCAGTGGGTCCGGCATCTGCCTGGCAACCATTAGGTCCTGAGTTCAATCCCCAGTACCAATACCACAGTGCAGGGTGTGGTGGCTCACTCCTGTAATCTCAGCACTCAGGAGGCAGAGGCAAGAGGATTGCTGTAAATTTGAGGCTTGCCTGGGTTACACAGTGACCTCAGGGCCAGCCTGAACTACAAAGCAAGACCCCACCTCAAAAAATTTAAGAGGTGGGGAGAGAGGAGGAAGGAGGGAGAGAGAGAGAGAGAGAGAGAGAGAGAGAGAGAGAGAGAGAGCGAGAGAGAACAGCACAGAAGGGACCTCCTCTGGCCTGAGCAGAGAGCAGGGCATGGCCTGGGGCCCTCTGTGTAATGGCTGGAGTAGCCATCACACCCAAGCCAGGGTTTCCTGCCCTGTGTTCCCATTAGCATGAGTTCAGATCCTGCTCTAATGTCTGTCCTCAGCACTGCGTGGATGAGCCATTTCACTGCTGTAACTCAAGGAGTGGAAGGACGGAGGGGACCCCATGTGGTTCTGAGACAGCACCGTATGGTGGTGTCACTGCATCCAGCAGGGTGACGCAGTCCAGGCCTCACTGAGCACAACCTGAAGTGAGCTGAGTTCTGGGATGTGGATGGAGGGGCCCGGGAAGAAGACAGCTCTAGTGTCCCTGGACAGAACGTCCCCTGGGTCCCTGAGCTCGCTGGGAAGGTCCGTGCCCAGTGCTCAGGGCTGGCGATGGCCGATACAGGACCTCTGAGTGGATGCCGTAGGCACCTTAGCACAGCCGGAGAAGAGTCCCCGGCTCCAGGGACCCCACACCTTCCAGAGTTAAGGGAGGGGCCAGAGGGGCTGGGACTCCATCCACAGGTCCTTGTGCCCTGTGCTCCTGCGCTCTGTCAGACTAAGAGGCCCCTGATTCCCCACAGGTCCTCAGGTCCCCGGGGAAGGCTGGAGGGAAGCACTGGCTGGGTCACCCTGGGGCTGTGACTGTCATGTTCTCACCACTGCCCGGATAGAGCCTGGGTGTGTTGGCTCACACTTGTCATCCCAGCACTCAGGAGGCAGAGGCAGGAGGATTGCTGAGTTCGAGGCTTGCCTGGGCTACGTAGTGAGCTCAGGGCCAGCCTGAACTACAAAGCGAGACCCTGTCTCAAGAAAAAAAAAGATTCAAGTGTTTGCCACCTCACATGTCACCCCAATTCCCACCAACTGTGGTGGGCTAGCAGCAAGCCACACAGAGAATGCAGACATGGGCTTTTATTGTCAGGAGGAGGGAAGGGTATAGACGTCCGGCAGGAGGAGATGGGTGCCAGCTCAGGTAGTCCCTCTGCGTGGGGGTGTTCCTGCCTTCCCCAGGGAGACACGGTGAGGGAGCCTGGTGAGGCTGCTGGGCATCTACCTGGAATGAGGTGTCTGGGGGAGGGACATTTGCAACCATGGCAGCCATAGGAGATGCCAGTCACTGGACCCGTGGTTGGACCCATGCCGGCCTGGGCCCACAGTCAGTTCTGGCCCGTTCCCGCTTTACTCTGTGTGATCTAAGGGAGAGGAGTGGCACCTAGGGTTCAGAGCCTTTCTCTGGCAGCTGGAACTGACCCGTCACCTTTACTCTCCCCTTCTGAGGAAAGAAATGGACAATTGGAGAAGACTAAGGGAGCTCAGCTCTCACTGGATCCAGGGCCAGGCCGCAGTACCTGATTGGAACCAAGGCTCGGCCTAAGGTCCTGCTCAGTGTGACACCAAAGGCGAGGTTCCGTGAATAACCAGCGTTAAACTCAGTCTATCACCTGGGTCTGTGCTCTTGGTCCAGGGCTAGAAGCAGAGCCCAGACTCAATAGGTGACCAAGACTCAGAGTTCAGAGTGTAGCCAGAATCAGGACTGAGATAGGGCAACGCACAGGCTCAGGCCTCTGCTGGAGAAAGAGGGGAGGCCTGGCTCCGTCTTCCACCTCTACAGCCCCTTGCACTGGCCACAGGGCTGGCCCCTCACCAGCAGGTTACATCTCCGTGGTCCGTCTTCTTCAGATGGAGACCTTCAGGCCAAATGTATGTCGGAGTTCAGCTGAAGGAACAGAGTTAGGAGAAGGGTTCAGTCTCTACCACTAGAAGACTGAAGAAAGATCACACATCAGTACCACCACCCTCCAGTCAGTCAGTCTGGCAGCCATCAGTTCTCAGACATGTCACATCACCTCTCCAAAGCCTCAGTTTGTTCACCTATAAAATGGATATGAGGATAGTACCCACTCCACAAGTCAGACTGATGACCCAAGTGTCTGGATTTATGGCCTTTCCTAGAAGAGCCACTCCAGGGTCTTGGCATCTGCATGGCTCCATTTCATTGGCCCAACAGTCAGACAGTCCCACCATGCCTGGGGACCTGAAGGCTACAGAGTCGCAAAGTGTGAGAAAAGAACCCACAGGCCCCCTTTGATCAGGAAAGTGAGTCCTTCTGCTACTCCTGGTCTCTTGGGCAGACTTGCTAGGCCGGCCAAGAGCTGCAGGTTGCCCTTGGAAAGCACCCTCTGCCCTCCCTGTGACTTACCATACATGTCCCAAAAAGAGTTCACTTGCATGCCTTCCAGTGAGCTTCGGATCCTGGGGTACATCTGAGAGCCAATAAGAATCATATCACAGAGACATATGTGCACCCATGTTCATAGCAGCTCAGTGTGTGATAGCTCAGTCTTGGAAACAACCCAGATGCCCATCAACTGGAGATTGGATAAAGAAGATGTGTTTTTTTCTATAAAATGTAATATTACTCTGTCTTAAAGAATGATAAGTTTGGGCTGGAAGGGTTAGCTCAGTGGTTCCAGCGCCTGCCTCACAAGCACAAGGTCCTGAGTTCGATCCCCAGTAACCACATACGATGCTGGGCGTGGTGACTCACTCCCACCAGCCATCTATACCACATACCACAGTGCCGGGTGTGGTGGCTCACGCCTGTCATCCCAGCACTCGGGAGGCAGAGGTAGGATTGCTGATTTCGAGGCTTGCCTGGGCTACATAGTGAGCTCAGGGCCAGCCTGAACTACAAAGCGAGACCATGTCTCAAAAAACAAAACAAAACAAAACAAAAAAATCATATCTTTTCTCCAGTATGAGAAACTGAAGATGTGAATGAGTTCTAGAATGTATGATGGATATTATGAAAAAGAAAATATCCAAAGGGAAATGGGGTTGGGGGGTAAGTAATGAGGGGTAAGAAAAAAATGTGATGATAATTAAAGAAAGGGAAACAAAGCTTATGTATTTAGGGAGCGAGGGGTTGTGGGGTGGGTAGGGGAATGGGAAAAAACGAGAATTAAAACGTGTCATATACTGTTACACATTCTCAATATTGAGTGTGATCATGATGTATACATACATTGTATCAATAAAGATTTTAAAAAATCTGAGAGCCAGAGAGAGATGAGAAAGAAGGTAGGAAATTAAGGGTAGATGGCTCTTTGCTGGGGTCACTGCACTAACCAAAGACAAACTCAGTTCTAGGGATCTGAGACCTTTGCCCCTTAGGATTCCAGCACAAAGGAATGCCAGCAGTCTGAAATCTGAGAGTCCTGGGGGCCTATTGTCTAAATCTTAGAGCAGTGGAATTCTTCAACATCAAGAATCTAGGGTGTTCCTATGCCCAGAGTCTTGAAATCCTTAACTTGAGAAATCTGACATTTTAAAGATGCTATGACTGAGATAAGGGCTCAGTTTGCTGCTAGGCAAAAAGGTGAAGCCCAGTCTCACTTTTGCCTCCTCTCTGGCCCCTTGCACTGCAGTTCAGAGTGTTGTGGTTTAGATCACGCACAGTGGCAGTGAACGGACATGGCAAAGGGCTCGGTGAGAGGCAGTGATGAATACTACTGTCAGCTCCTCCTCATCCTCCAGCCTGAGTTACGGAGGAGAGGCTTCCTTTGGTCTCCCGGAGAGATAGCGGCATCTCCAAAGGAAAAGACCAGACAACATGGACAGGGCTGCAGATGACACCCAGCCAACCACCAGGCCCGGCTCTCTACTCCAGGGAAGGCAGACTTACTTGCTTCGGTAACATGACAGAAACGATGTTCTTCAGGATACCAGTTACTAAGTTCAGGGTCGTGCTGATCATGTTGTTAGCGCTGGAAGAAACGGGGAAAGAATGAGGGCCTCACGAGTGGTCAGGGCAGGTCTTGATGATAGTGACTGAGATCTGACTGACCTTTCTCAGTCCACACAGTTATGTCCACATGGACCATCACTTAGCTCGGTGGTTCCTCTAGCACCCAGGAGTCGCCTCCCAACTCAAGGCCTCCCTCCTTCATTCATTCTGCAAGTTGCATTTTCAGGGCAACAGCTGCTTGCAGGGGCCCCAGATGGGCTCTCAGAACAACAAGCCAAGCAAAGGACAAGTAGCTCCAAACCTGGTCCCTCAGACAAACCTGCCAAGGCTGCCTCCTCCCACTTCTGCCCTATGCATCACTAACACACCACCCAGGTGTCTCTGACAGCTTGCTTTAATGTTCAGTGTGCTAGCCTGATAGGACTAGACTCTATCCGCAAGGGTCACTGGTGGATGGACAGATCGCTCCTCTGGCTGCCTGTCCCTCAGCTCAAGGTCCACAAGGATGGGACCTCATCTGTTCTCACCAGTCAGGCTTCAGAGTGGGCTCTTTTTTTTAGACAGGGTCTCACTTTGTAGTTCAGGCTGGCCCTGAGCTCACTATGTAGCCCAGGCAAGCCTCAAACTCACAGCAATCCTCCTGCCTCTGCTTTCTGAGTGCTGGGATTATAGGCCTGAGCTACCATGCCTGGCTATGTGGTATGTGGTACCAGGGATCAAATTTGGGACCTTGCGCAGATGCCAGAACCACGGAGCTAGATCCCTTGCTCGCCATTCAACATCTTGTCTGTGCCCAACCTTCTTTTTAAAGCAGATAACCGAGATGTATACTTGACAGATTAACTGAAACCAGGAAAGGATAAAAGATAAATTCACCTCAAGAATTTTCCAGTGGGTGAATAATGACTTGGGGAAATCTGAAATCAGAAGCATGATAGGCACTGATCTCCCACATGCAAGGAAAAGGATAGATACAAGTTTAATATTAACATTACTAACATGACATAAAGACAGAGGGATCAGGTCTCTCAGAGGACATAAGCCTCAACACACGAGCACCAAAACTATGATGTTTTGAATAGACACAGCAAACATATACAGAGCCGGAAGGCAAAACAGGCCAGTTCACAAGCCTGGCTGGAAAAGTTGACATCCTACCTCAAGGATGGAGAGAGCCAGTTGAGGAGGTCAGTATGGAAACTAGGACTGCTGAGAGCTTATTGTGTTCCAGGCCCTATGCCAAATGTTTGTATTTTCCTTCTCCTTGTTTCAGAAGCCTATGGGCAGAATAATTATTATCCCTTGAGAGCCTAGTTCTGCAGAGACAGAGGAGCCTTACCCGTCCAGTAAGGAGATTGTGACGCTGGCTGGGTCAACAGTGAATCCTTGCACAACCACGGTGAAGAGATTGGTCTCAGGTACTGGTACAAGCCTGTTTCCAGCCAGGAAGTCCAAGGACACACGCAGGTTGACCCTCTTGCAAATGAGGGGCCTATAGGAAATAAGATTCATAGTGACCAAAAAGCAGGAGGCCCACACACAGCTCACTCCTGTTTTGCACCTTCATGGACATTTTCCACTGGTCGTGTCCACACTGCCTGGGGAGTGACAGCTTGGTCTGCCTTCAGTATGGCATTGACATTTTTCTGCTAGGGTTTCCTCTCTGAGCCACTTGGGTTCAATTCATAGGAAATTTGCATTCATCATTACACTGATAAAGATAATGATTAAAATAACAGTTAAAATTTCTAGTACAAATTATTTCTCAGCATTGTAAAGTACATCTGTCCAGTATTTTACCTGGGTTAGTCCATTTAATCATTACAACAATGCTATAGAAAGGAACTGTGCTTTACTTTTGAAATTTGGAGACATGGGTACAGAGAGGTCAACTAATTAATCCAAGACTTCATATTAATGTATTAATATGAATAATAGAGTTTCATTTTGTGGTTCTGAGATGGAACCAGAAGCCCACACATGCTAGGCCAGCACTGTACCACTGAGCGTCAACTACAGCCTGGAGAAATTCTTTTTTTTTTTTTTAAGACAGGGTCTCGCTTTGTAGTTCAGACTGGCTGAGTCCAGGCAAGCCTCGAACTCAGCAGTCCTCCTGTCTCTGCCTCCTGAGTGCTGGGATTACAGGCGTGAGCCACCACACCCAGCACTGTGGTATGTGGTATTGATGGCTGGTGGGAGTGAGTCACCATGCCCAGCATTGTTGTATGTGGTTACCCGGGATTGAACTCAGGACCTTGTACTTGTGAGGCAGGTGCTGGAACCACTGAGCTAAAACTCTGGCTCATGGAGAAATTCTTTTGCACATGCTCTCTCTCCTGTCACTTTCCTGCCTGTCTCTTCTAAATTTAAACTATTTTTAATGTTATACATTACGTATGTGCTTTTTATATTATGTACTTTATTATGCAAATCTGTAATGATCTGTAATATACTTAGAGAGAATCCTGAAAGATGAAATAAACCAGGAGAAATTTTGCCAAAGAATTATAAATATTCATGTTATCTTAATTTGACATTTAGGTAATTTAATAATTAAACAAATATAATATGTTATATGCAGCATGCTTTTAGAAGAGAGTAGGCTATGACCAAAGATAACTAGATTATTTTAGTGATTGTGATCGTAGAGCTGGGAAGTTTCCTTAGTTTACAAATCAGAAATTGGAGGCCCAAAGCTAAACAGTGGATAGGAAGGCTCTGATCCCTAGGTTGGAGTTCATCAGCACACTGAACCGCGTCTCCCAGTTCTGGCTACACATACTTACAGGGCTGCAGAGACATTAGCCGTGACCAGAAACCTCAGGTTGATATTTTTGCCATCTGCCGCCTGTTCAGCCTGGATGTCCTTGATGACCATCTTGTTGGTTTTCATTCTGTTCAAAATCCACCACGGTCCCTTGTTATTCCCCAGAAGTCCCTCTCTGTTCTAGTGTTACACTGTACACCTAGGCCCCATCAACCTTGCCTTTGTGAATCTCTCCCTGACCCCAACCCTTTTTTTTTTTTTTTTAGACAGGGTCTCTCTGAAATTCAGGATGGTCCTGAGCTCACTACGTAGCTCAGGCAATCTTTGAACTCACCAATTCTTCTGCCTCTGCCTCCCGAGTGCTGGAATTACAGGCTTGAGCCACCAAACCCAGCATTTGTGGTATGTGGTACTGATTGCCAGTGGGCATGAGTCACCACTCCCGGTATTGTTGTATGTGGTTACCGGGGATCACTAGGCAGGTGTTGGAACCACTGAGCTAAATCTCCCCCCACCCCACCCTCTTAAGCAGTGAGATGCTCTGCATTTCAGGGCACAGCAGATTGAGGCTCTGACAGATATAATGGTCCTCAGGGGAACTGGAAGTGCCAGAGACCAACTTCAACCCAGATCTGACTCCAAAACTCTGTGGATCAAGCCATTATCTGGGACGAAGTGGAATGGATTTCCCTTCCCTGAATGGGGACTAGCCTTTTCTCCCCTGCTGCATTTGGAAAAGATATATTCATTCTTGGGAAAGGAGCTTTAGACACAAGCACACACGTGGAGGTGAGGATGTTATAGAATCTTTTCTTTAATCCTAAAATTATAAAATATGGCAATCCAAGCGCATAGATGCCCACACTCCCCTGTAGCCTTTCCTCTAATTTTTTCAAGTTTGGTGGGCTAGGCCTCACTGCACCTCAGGACTGCAGAGGAAAACAAAGATGTTTCATCTATTTTTTATCTTGACCCCCCTTTTTAATGAGTTCCTCTTTCTTTCTAAGCATCCCCCTTTTTTTTGGAACAAAGGTCACCAGGTGCCAGAGCCAGCCGGACAAAACAGCGGGGTCGTGAAGTCAAGGGGGGTGGATTAAGAAAAGAGAAGACAGGAAAATGGGCTCGGGAGGACCTCTCAGTCAATACTGAGCAGGCACCCGTTCATTGAGCAGGTTGTATTTATACTTTTTCAGAGGGCCAACATGGCCTCAAAAATGGTTACATTTTATCTTATAGGAGAAGAAAAACAGGAACAAAGCATTGGGAAAGCAGTACACAAACAGGAGAAG
>PVIC010024054.1:0-26339 GCA_004025085.1 Thryonomys swinderianus
TTTTTTTTTTTGAGATAGGGTCTCACTTTGTAGTTCAGGCTGGCTCTGAGCTCACTATGTAGCCCAGGCAAGCCTAGAACTCAGTAATCCTCCTGTCTCTGCCTCCCGAGTGCTGGGATTACAGGCGTGAGCCACTACGCCCGGCTGGACTGGGTATTTTTAGACTAGAGAAATTATGCCATATAATATTGAAATGGTAGGTGCATATACTACACATTTATAAATTTTCAAAGAAGCTTGTAGCATCAGAAATAAACTTTAATGTAATCTAATTTTTTAAAAAAATCATTGATACCAAGGGAATTCCAGAATGAAATACAGATTATGACAGAAGAATTAATTGGGTCACAAATTATAAATAACTTTACTGAGGGAAGCTGGGGATAAAGATGATGTCTTGGGGATTTGAGTGGAATCTGTGAAACTACATACACAAATAACTGACTTTAGTTGATAAAGTTGCTTTTCACGGAGGAGGAATGGGTTAATGATGTTAAAACCACATGGATATTACAAAAAAATATTTGGGTGAAGGACAAATAGTGGAAACAAGGTTTCTCACTGATAATGGGTAGTAAATGGAGCAAAGGGAAAGGCTAGAGTGGCCCCAAGGTGCATGTATCTACAGGGTACAGTTTAGTTTTATAGATATATAAATATATATAAACCTGATATATTTGTGTATTTATAGGTTCATATACAGTTATAATTCCAAACTCCTTTCATTGAGAAGACCTTATCTCTGTAGCTTGTTTCCCCAAATTCATAACCCAGTCTAAACGTGAGAAAATCATCATGTACCGATGTTGAGGGATGTTATGTTGAATACCTAATGAGAGAAAGGAAGGAAGGAAGGAAGGAAGGAAGGAAGGAAAGAAGGAAGGAAAGTGAAATCCTAAAAATCATAATATACAGACCCTAAGGAAGAATGAGGGTCAAATACAATTTTTTTAATGGAATCTTGGGATAGAAAAAGGACAGTAGGTTAAATTAAAGGATGGAAGTTAGGGGCCAGGGATGTAGCTCAGTGACGCTTTGCTTGTCTGGCAAGCACAAGGTCCTGCGTTCAACCCCTGGGACTGGATATTTATTAATTACACCATATGTTCCACACTAGTATGACATGTTAATCACGGAACAGATGGATATGTTACATGGTAATTAATAATTTTTCTATATATTTAAAACCAATGTTGCATAAAATGTTATGGTTTTCTTTTAATAAAATTAAAAAGTGACCAGGCATGAATACAGAATGAAAGTTATCAGGGCCTGAGTGTGAGAGTGGGTAATGGGGTAGTATTGTTTACTGAGTATGTAATTTCAGTTAGAGATGATGGAGAAAGCTCCTGAGATGCATAGTAATACTGAAGCTCAACATCCTGAATGTATTTAATGTGAGTGATTTTTACACTTAAAATGATTAAAATGGTTATTTCTCTATATTTTATCACAATAAAAGATATTCAGAAAATCCCCCTGATAGAAAATTAGAGAAACATCAGAAGTACTGAAAATAACATTTAAAAATAGAAAAAAGGAGAAAACAGTAATTTGCAGAATGAGATCCATGGGGGGGAGGAATACTACTCCCGTTACTAGACTGCAAGGGAAGACACCTGCTAAGAAACCACAGAGAATAAAATAGTGCTCAGAATAAAATAGATTTACACTCTATGCTCTTAACTTTTGAACTTTACACACCTTCTTTCCCAAAGAATCCTTTGTCAGAAGGAGAAAAATATACTTTTTGCTTATTAGCCAATTAAATTTGGTAATGATCTTGGATAGAACAAAAAAGAGAAGCCTCTATATATTTTTTTTCCAAGTGTAGCAGTTTTCTGGAGGGAGAGAGTGAGGTAACCAGATATTATATTTATGGACTCTCATTAAGAAGTTAGACATCACTCTGTGTCTGTCTTGTACATTAGTGTTAAGCATCACAATAGGAGTATGTGACAGTACTATTATTCCTACCCTAGGTCTTACATTTACCATCACTGTCTTGCATTAATTAGTAGCACTGAAAATTCCCATACACAGAGGAGTGTAGCAGAATTCTTTTCAGGAAGACTATAACATTTCTTTGAAATTAGCTGATCTCTTATGTTAGAGAATGCTTGCTATAAACTTAATTTGATTTTAGCAGTTCAGAGAAGTGAGTTAGCCAGATGTATTGAGGTCTCTTGTGACATTAAGAGTCTATAGTCATCTAATTGGAACCCTGGTCGGAGAAGCTACTAGCCGTGGGATTGTGCATTACATAGTTTCACCATTAAAAACAAAAGGAATGAGGCTGATTCCTTGCTCATAAGATTCTTTTTCATGTTTTAACATTTCATAAGCTGAGGGTTCTTGTTGACAAATGATATTTGTCTTCTTAAAAAGTCACATGAACCCTGTATTTATTGAGGTATCTTAGCCCCTAAATAAAATAAACTCCAGGATTTCAGTGATTTAACACAGTAGAAAGTAGTTCTTAAGTATTCCCGTGTGGGTGTTTGTAACAGGAAGATGCCCTTTAATATAAAAATCATCTCTGTGCTGGTGAATCAGGTAGATTCCATCTCATCTAGTAGTTCAAAATATAGCCTCATCTACATAAAGGATGAAGGAGAAAGAAGACTGACAATGACTTCATCTCTCCCTTTCATGGACTGTTTGTGAGGACTAGTCATGTGTCCTCCCTAACTGCTAGGGTCTCATGGAATGTGCTTCCTGTTGAAGCAGTTCCTCTGGACATCCCCACACTGTGTAAGACAAAGTACAAGCCTGAGTGGAGAGCCAGCCACCTCTGCCTTAATCTCTGCACACTCCATGCTGAACTTGCAAACCCACTCACTGGTATGTGGAGGAGTGTGCCGCCACCGTGATATGACCTCCTTCAGTAGTTGCCATGTGGAATGATAACAGTTAATACCTGAATTTGCCACACCTTAGGGTTAGGAGGCCCCACTACAGAGTTTTTGAAAGGCCCACTGTGTGTGGGGGTGTATAATGTCTGCATGTATTTTTTAGAAATATGTCTATTGATGAATTGTTAACATTAATTTTATGAGCTTTATTATATTAAAAAGTATGTACTTAACAGGAAAACAAAATATTGGTAAGCTAAAATACTACATTTTTTATATGTAATGAGTGTCTAGAACAAGCTTCAACATTTTCAACATCAACTGCTTATCTGCTCATAAGAGCTAAAAAATAACTGTAGAAATAAACTCTTACATGATCTACAATGAAAATATAAGCAAAAGTCTTCCATAGGAATGGTAAGGTAGTCTTCATGCATGAAAGCAGCATGTTCCATGCACAAGTCTCACTTCCCCTGATGGCACATGTGCTTAGCTTTCCTGTCCTGTTTGGCAGGCCATACTTGGCACTTAACTTTGTCAAAAGCTTCCTATTATAATAGACAAGGTCCACTTAGTAGGACAATGATATATCAGTAACACCCAATATCAAACATATTTTTAGTATTGAAAATAAAAATTAACATTTTCTACATCAATTGTTCATTTGCTTACTAAATTTAAAAAATGCCAGCAGAAATAAATGCTATATAAACTACAGTGAAAACGTCAACAAAACTACCACAGGAATCATCTTTGCCTCAGTTATCATGCCTAACACAGTCTTCACCGCTGGATTTTGTGTTTTCTTAGAAAGTTCTTGTGATGTTTCACCTGTTTATTCACAGGGCTCCTACAGAATTCCTTTGTGGAATTCTTTGAACAGATACATATTGTTCTTCCTGTGTTGCAATTGATCATGTATTTATCAATTTATCTCCCCTCTGAGGAAATTTTTGTGATCTTTTCTGCTTATTATGTTCCTTGTAAACTACAAAACTATTTATACCTGACATGTTTAAGACCCAGTAAAACACAACTATTGGCCAATACTTTGTATTGTGTGTGACATCATAGCTACTACATAACTCATTAACAACAACTACTCCATGTTGTTGTAAATGTGACCCTTTATGACTTAATTGGTGTTGCATATTCACTGTTAATTTTTTTTGTTTGTTTGCCTGTTTTTCAGACAATGCTTTCCTACTAGTTTAGGCTAACATTGAACTATGTAGTAAAGGCTGTTCTTGAACTCAAAGGATCCGCACAGGATAGATGTACACTACACTACCTCACCAGACCTCATTTTCAATCTTTTAATCATGTTTTAATATTGACAGTATCAATACTACTTTATTTTCCTTCCCATGTAGGAGGAAAATGTTGCATCTTTCTGAAATCCAAAGATTGTACTGCACATTTCTGTATTGTGTCTTGTAAGACTTTGTAGGCTCTCGGCTTTGTTCTTGGGAATAGTTCTTGTGAAAGAGAACTGGTTTCCCTTATCAAATGTAACATCATTGGGTTAACTAGGGAAACAATTTTTTAAAATAGAATTCTTTATTGGTACATTTTATAGACAGCTCACAATCATACTCAACACTGGGAATTTGTACCACTATGTGACACTAGTTAATTTTTGTTTTTACTCATATCATTACCTACACCACAACCTCCCAGACCCTATGTACTTGTGCTTTCTTTTTCTTTTCAAATCACATTTACTCTTTTCCCTCATTATTTTCCCTACCACATTCCCTTTGAATATTTCCTATTTCATAAAATCTATCATATATGCTAGAACTCATTTACATCTATAGGTTCTCATACCAGAGAAAAGATATGGTATTTACAATCTGTGATCTATTTATTTCACTTATTAGTGTGTCCTCAAAGTGTGTAGGGAACCAATTTTTGAATGTGACATTTGGGTTACTTTTTGAAATAGGTGCAACATATTTGTTCACAAAGTCATATGGTTTATTTTTCATGAATAGAGACCTGGTGTCTGAGTACCAGGGTAAATATCAAAATTCAAGGTGTTGTTGCATCTACCAAAGGTCTGTAGTTTTATGCTGTATTCATAGGGTTTGTTAGGCATATATTGCCAAAATCTTCAACAAGCATGAAATGATGCAAGTTGTTTGTCAGTGGTCATGTATTCAAGTGTTATATAAATTGCTTGAAAGTTTAAACAAAGCTTTCTAAAAATGAGCAAATAGCAGCCAAATTGTCAGATTTCTTTTCCTTCTTGGAGGGTCTTTTTTTCAAAATTTAGACAATTTTTAAGGGAAACAAATCTCCTGAGTATCATTATTGTTCTAAAATCTCACTGTTACATCTATTACGACTCCATAAATCCTTTAGACTGATGGTTGTAGTGATGAAGGCTTTTAGATAGTAATGTGTCATGATGAATATGACAAGTATTACTATTAGTATATATAGAATATTTTACTTGTATTTCATTATTAGTGTGTTGCAAACCATCATGAGTTTACATGATCCAAGTCATCATCAGTAGCCTAATCACCTGATGACTCACCTTTAATACCCTACCAGAGTTATAAAAATATTTTCATGCCATATTGTACTGAATTGCAGTAATTCTGTAAGAAAAAAAACAAAGCAAACTATTTAATTAAAATGTTATATATACACAAACATGTAACATGGTACATAACATGGGTTAAGCTCGCCCATTTATACTTTGACATGTGTTCCAACACCTTGCTGTTTGTCATATCAAGTGGATGAACACAAAGATTGCTACCTGTATTCTCCCAGTGTAGATGTACAGAAGGCTATCATTATGGTAAAGTATATGTTTTGATTAGAAAGTATGATATGGGTGTCTGCTGGCCTGAGTGAGGAGCTACAAAGGCTTAATAGTAATTCCATCCAAAAGTGTTTTTAAAGCACTTAGGAATGTCTATATATGATTAAAATGATATTAAGCAATCACTAGAGTCTCAGCATTAAATGATCTTTAATGTGGCAAGAGTTCTTTCTGCTGCATGTTTCTGCTTAACTTTAAAAATAGGCTTGTCAAATGGATACAATATAAAGTGAGACCCCATCACTTCTTGGATTTATTTTTTTTGTACTTGCACTGGTCTCTCTCTCTCTGTCTCTGTCTCTCTCCCTCTCTCTCTTTTGACCTCTCTTGTAGCATATTTATATTTATGTACATAATTTATTTTAAAATAACACTTGATATAATCATATGCAGTGACTTTTTTTTTAAATAGGAGAACATGTTTTATTTTTTTCCCCAATAAATGTATTTGCAAATTGAGGAATTATTAAGAGCAAAAACCCCTGGTATTGTTGCATGATGTCTGTTTCCAACCTTTAAGTGTTCATTCCAGAACCTCTCAAACTGCAGAGTATATTGAAATCACTGGTGTGGTTTTACACAACACAAATGGCTGGGTTCCACACCCTGAAATTTCCAATGCAGAGTCTGAATCAGAGCTCTGGTATTTGTGTTGCTAACAGACTCCTAGAGCATATTGATGCTTGTGGTCCAGGGCTGTAAGAACTACTGATCCTTACATCAAATAATACTGAAGGAAGGAAAGTAAAAGTTATGAAATCTATGCAATTTTTCTGAGTTTGGGTGTTTGATATGTCCCAGTTTTTGTTTAAAAAGTCATAAAATCATACACTGCTTAAGACTCAGATTAATTTAATTCCATAATCATGAGGCAGAATAGTACCAGTTTGGGTGGATGGAGACTTCTGTACTTAATTTTGACTGACTCATATAGAGCAAATGTGATCATGTGACTTGCAGTTGAAAACCGAAATGACCTAGCTTGTGGAACACTAGGTTTTTGTGATGTGGCCTATAGGGTAACTGTCAGGTAACATGAGTGGGTAGGTCACAATTATACAGGGAATAAGTTAAGGGGAAGAACAAGAAAAACATGAAAAAGAAAACATGAACAAGAAAACAAGAAAAAGCAAGATAGAATATTTTCACTAAATAGGAGTGCTGGATCTGAGCTAAACAGATTTAAATTACTAATTCCTGGGTATTTGCTTGTTTTATATACAAAGGAAATAATTCTGAGGAAGATTTACATTTAGGATTTATTTTCCTCTGAGCAAGAAGAAATACATTGTGCAATAAAGAAAATGTGATCTTTCCTGTTGGGTGCTTGAAGCCTATGTTAAACACTTCTGAGTTATTTATTTAGAAAAGTTATGCACTCAGGGAGAGTGACACTAGTCAGTATTTAGGTCGCATAAGAGGTAATGAAACTCAGCTGTTCAAAATTTTAGAGTATAAAGTGTTTTGTTGTAACATTACACGTTGTGGAATGAACAAATGAAAGTCAAAGTAGGTCCTTCTTTATGAGTCAGTGATTGCCTCCAGTCGTCATAGAAGACTCACTTTGCAAGGCGACCATGCTATTAATCGATAGTTTGATTCTTTGAAGCAATGATATGGAGCAAAAATACATTTGAGAGAATAGGAAGATAATAATCTAGCAGCTGAAGAAGGTAGTTTATTACTACAATCTTGCCTTTGGTAAAAATATTATAAAACTGTACATGTATTTTTTCTCAATTTTGTTTTCAAAGATGAGGATGTCTAGCTTTGATGAGAGGAGCGGATGCAAAGAAATTGTACTTTGCCTTTTGCCCATGGTCATTTTATTTGGGCACAGTCCCACTGTCAGCTGTTTCACAGTGCATCATCCAGGGTATTGTTTCTGAAAAGTCATCAAAGGACTGCTTCCTCCCGGTTCTCTTTGTAGCAACACTCTGTGGCTTCTCTTTTCAGAGTGCTCTTCAGCCTTGACAAGTTGAAGGTGATGCTAAAGCATGGGCAGAGGTGTGAAAGCATGAGCAAAAATCCAAGGCCAAGAGCACCTTTCAGTTCCCAGAAACAGTATTCAGGGACCATGTGGCCAAACCGCTGTTATCACCAGACAGGCGGCCTTCCGGAGAGCTGGGCCGGGGAGGCTCCCTTTTTCTCTCTTCCTGATGAGCACTGGGCTGTTTTCCACTGCACCTTGAGTCTGCAGGGGTGGTAGCCCTTGGGTGGGCCACAACAGGCCAACCTTTCTTGTGCCAGAGCTAAGTTTGCAGGGCTTTCAGCCCTAGTGTGCCTCATCATTCCTTGTTCCTTCTTTTTATTCTGCCCTGAAACAACAGGGAAAAAAAAAAAAAAAACACCTCTTCATGTTTTCACTTTAATGATTTGCATCACCCCAAGAACTTGTTTCCTTCATGTACTTTGGAAGGTGCAATTTTATGCAACTAGTTTCTTCACGAGTTCTGTCCTGGTGTTTACATTCTCTTTCTGTTTTGCTATTTTCCAATTTTCTGTCCTTTAATTTGGAAAAGATTCTATGCTTCTCATGAATTTATTGAAATACACTGCACTGTGTTGCCACTTTGGAAACCTTTTTAATGAAGGGAGTGAATTTGAGAATTCTTCAGGGAATTTCTCATGAAGGTCACATCAAGGATGTGCTAGTAAAAGACTTCTGTGAGTTGTCCTTGTTTATTTTGTTTGAACTTTCTGCTCTGAAGTGGTAATACGAGTGAACATTAGGCCCCATAAAAGGTTTTACACAATATCATTTCCTCTCCCATTGTTACGGAGTGCAAATAGAAAACATATAGGCAAACCGCTCCAGGGTGTCCTGTTCAAAAATTAAAGAATTCCAGTAAGATTCTTTAAGTTTCCTTTTCACAGCTAATCCACTGCCCACCTTCGAAGTCTGTCCACATCCTTGTCATTTAACTTACATTTCTATCCATTTCTTTAAACCACTTCTGGTTTTGGTTAACTTACATAGAGGTCATAAAAATTCCCTCCTTTGTCCAACCGCTTCTACAGTCTCATGCCTATAAATTGTGAGGCTTGTTTTCATGACTTCCTTCTGCATCTGTGCCATCCTGAGTGACCTCCAAGATTCCTGGTGGGAAACTGTTGTCCTTGAATTTAATCCTCCATAAATATGTAACTTAATCCCTTAATGATTCATATCTTGACTGTTATTCTTCCTGCAAAGTTCTTCTCTCAAAAGTAGTAAATACTTTTTTTCTAATTGACATAATTGTATAGAATATAACACAAGTGCACATAATAACATTTCAGGGATACAGTATGATGTTATAAGACAAATCCATACCGTGAAAGGATTAAATCAAGCTAACGAACATAAACATCATGTCACCTTTTCTGTCATCTCTGGTGATAATACTTGAAATACTTCTTTTAGCGATTTTGAAACAGGCAGGAACTCCTTAATTTCTACGTTCTTCTGTGTTGGTTTTCAAATCTGTCCTCATCCCACGGTGAGTCAATGATTACTTTTACCTGCTTTTTCCTCATTCACAAAGAGGTGATGAATTATATTAAATCAGTAGGGTTTGCAAACATGCCTACAAAAAATTTGTTATGTAATAACCTTCTAAAAGTCATCTTTACTCACTTTTAGAATAATAGTTTGATGAAGTGTTGAAATGAATCATTTCTGTTCATCTCTGGAATACAGTTTTATATGTTCCATTGTGGGCAGATTTTTTTAAAAGGAAGGGAAGTCAGTGTAGGTGGTAGAAAATGAAATAATCCTTCAACAAGAAGAAAATAAAAGACAAAAGATATAAACACATTTCTCTGAATATGACAACAGTTGTCTGATTTGGTGGTTGGGTAAAGTACTGCTATTTTTACAGTTTTTTATTTGTTATTTTTGTAAGAAATAGTCATTTCTAAAAAATCTGGGATAGTTATTTAGTTGTGATGTGATAGTGCTTTTGAGAAAACAACATTATATTGGCTGATATGCATCCATGTGTCTGTTTCTCAGGAAATGTTAAAATTATTTTAAAATCTGATTATGGATGGTACAAGTTAAAATCTGAGTGTAATGACAGAGAACTCACAGTCTCAATGAACACTTATTTAGTGGGTGTGCCATAATGATTAAAAGAGCTTTGAGCAAAGATTATTTAAAAATTACAAAAACTTACAGAAATACAGTAAAACCAAAGAAAGTAATTAATGTAACTGCAATTTAAAAAAATAGTATACGCAATTCAGAAACAACTCAATTTTACTATTTTCTAAGTTGAACATTTACAAATAAAAAATATATCATGTTCTCCAAACAGACCCCAGTGCAGGGGGTTGTATGCAAGGGGTTGTGCATGGGATTCTAGGAGGCAGGAGCAAGTTTGGAGAAAGTGGATCAGAGAAGAGCCAAGCAAGGGCAGGCTTTTAGGGGGCGTCCAGCCATAGCCCAACCTGGTGAGAGCCCCAGAACACAAATAGTACCTGGGAAGACTGGGGTCCATAGCTAGGTGCTGGCTTTCCTGCTCCTGAACTGGACTGTCCACTGCTGTGACCTGCCTCAGGGGATAGAGTCTTCCAGGCACTTCACTGCTCTCCTCATCTGGGGGAAGCGGCTCCAGCCACAGGTGCCTCTTCTTAGGAGTGAAGCAAGCAGACACTGGCAGAAGTGTTGAGCTAGCAAATGGGCTTACGGAGATCCAGGCAAACATCATTTTCCTTTACATAGTTGAGACATACTTCCTCAGTAACTGAAAAAGGTCCCTGGAAGTAATCAACGTTTTTAGTCATTTATGACTATCAGTATGGCGCTAGCCTCGTTTTGTGTGCTTCTGTTACTGTCGGGGTCGATCAACAGCTGAATCAGAAAGAGAGTCTACTTCTGGTAAATTTATAACACGTCTGGAGGACCTTGGGAATGATTTATTGGTCAATTCTGTGAATGTTCAGCTCAGGGAAATTCATTAAGCCTCATCCTTCCCTTTGGAGTCCTCAGTCCATATGGTACAAATTAGCATTGGAAAAGACTCAGTTGGATTCTTTTTTCTTGCCAGAAAACCAACAGTGATCTTAAAAAGTAACTTTTCTTTCAAAAGAAGAAAACATGTATTACTATATACTTGTCAATTTAAAATGTCTCATTTGAGGAATACATTCATTGCATATTCAGAGTGTCACATGAGAGGTTTATCACAGTCCTGTTGTCACTGGAACACAGGAGTACGGTTGTTGGATAGAATACAGACTTTTGCACAGAAAAGTATGTGCTGTATTTTGGAATAAATGGCTAAAGGAGAAAATGAAATTTTCAGTGGATATTTTACCAAGTAGCTTCTAAGGTAAGGCCAGGATAAAGGACATTTTCATATGCTCCCCCGAATTGGGAAGTCAACAGACGTAACATGACTGCGTGAGTTAAGAGAAAAGGAAGCACAGTAGATGCCAGCCTAGGAGCAGTATCCTGCATAGGGCTGAATCACAGCATCTGGAAATAGGCAGGGCACGTGAAGAACTTTTCCTTGACTTTCCTTGGCCTGCAGGACCTAATGTGGAAATTGGCATTTAATCCACAGTGATATTGGTGCTATTGACACACAAGAAGACTGTTACTGAACAATTTGATCAGGAATTTTGTCATTGCCCTCAGGACTCTGATGCTTTTATTTTATAAGCGGGTCTAGGCAACTTGTCCAAGTGTCCTAATCGCCTACAAATCCCAGTCTTGATTAATAAATTTTCCTGTGAACAACCATTGTTTCCATTTATATCGAGAGCAAAGCTTCTGAAAGTTCAGATTGTATGTGAATCTTTCTGAGGCTTACTAAAGAAACAGATTGTTGGGCTCCACCCCCGAGGTTCAGTGGGTCCAGAAGAAGGATAGATTTGCATTTCTCATGTGTTCCCAAGTGAAGTTGATGTCCTTGGTCAGATGGCCACACTTGAGAACAACTAGACTGGACCGACACAGAAATGTAAGCCATGTAAACAGACAACAGTGTCACATATTCTATTAAGGTAAGATTGAGGGAAAGGAAGTAGCTTGCACTGCCAGATAAAAAGCATGGCTGGCTGTTCAGCCATAGTGAAATAGGTTTAAACTAGAGATAACATTTTAGATGACTCAAAGGGACAATCTGTCTACATTTAAATCATCTGGACTTTTCAAGTGGAAACAGCTTGTTTGCCTGATGAATCTATATCATTTCCATATTTCTTTTCAAAAGACCTTTTATGAAAATTAGATTCTGTGCTCACCCAAAATATTCATGAAGATGCTTTTTTTTTATGAAACTATTTTGCGAACTGATTGATGCTACTTGTAGTTAATCTGATTAGGCTGTATGAGTACTTTTGCTGAGCACAGGCAGTAATAAAAAATTGTGAGAATTCAGTGTTTATCATGATAGTTGAGATTATTTTTTAAAACTTAACAAATGCAATAGCATTCAGTCCTCAAATCATACCATTAGATGCTTAGCAATAAATAAGTAGTAAAATCATTCTTCATAAAGATCTGAAATATGCCTGATGTTATTCTTCTTTAGAATAGGTATAGATATTCTATGATAACCATGGAATTTTCATTCCTCTGTTCATAGTCAGCTAAAGGACATTAAAATTAATGCAGTAACTCTCATTTTAAGCTTACCTGATTTTTATGAACCATTTTTTTAAATGGCTAATGTCATGTGCCCTACAGTGTACTAAACAGGTGTGGTAAGTTTTCTCTCAGGGTCATAGATACATATAGCTAGTTCATAAATGCTGCTATGATTAAATTTTATATAATAAGAAGGCTCTGGTGCCAAAGATATAGTTTGTATTTAGCTACACAGCTATTTACTTATTCTCTTATGAATATATAAAATTTTCTCAGGTTGCTGAAGAAAGCAATGAGAAAATTTGGCTATTGAACAATTAGGGGTAAACTATCTTATCTCACCTATTGATTTATAAAGAACACATTATATATCTGCTCATGCATTTCACATTGCCTCTTGTGGGCATAACCCCTCAAAACTGTTATATTCTTATTATTAAATTATACTGTTAATATGTAGTGGTTATATAATAGTTGTTTACTATTACATGTTTTCTTTGTATACATGAAAAATGACAAATGGGTTTTCCTTTCATTTATATTACTCTATTTCTGGTATTTTATCAATACTGAAGAGTAATTTAGGAAAGACATAAGGTTGGGGGTATATGGATTATTTTGCTATTCTGTATCTAGTCTCATTGAGCAGGAGCTGTTGGGATTCATTTTCTTTATCTGTTATCTCTTCTCACTTTATGACAGTAGTTGTTTCTATTTGGGTGGAAAGATGGTAGTGGTGCTGCCTGGGCTGGGTGCCAAGGTGTGTAAATTTATCTGTATTCTATTTTGAATTAAATTCATTGAACTCAGAAGTAATGGAAGTAGTGTGTAAATTATTTATTGCCTCATGAAAATTACATTTATGGCCTTAAACAGGAAACATTGATTATCTCACAGTTTCAGTGGATTAGGGATCTAACAAGGACACAGAGAAGGTTCATTCTGGGCTGGGTTTGAGGTTGTTGCTGGAAGTCACTTGCTTGAGATTGTAAGGCTGGGGGTGTTGTCTTCTAGAGGCTTTGTTTTCCTCCACAGTACCCAACACAGGCATCAGGTTGGAGTCTTGCTGCTTCAAGTCTCTCACATCTGGATCCTCTTTTGAAAGGCTAGAGTCTCACTCCTCTGTTTGTCTGTCTGTCTGTCTCCCTATCTCTCTGTTAACTATTTCCTTTAACTGGAAACCTTTATGACACCTGAAAATCTTTCAACTTTGCTGTAGTCTATTGCCTAGAAGCACATTGCAGATTCTGTTTGTGTTCAGAAAGGGGATTAGACAGACAAAGGCAATTATGTTATGGAACAGGAAGTATATAGACCATTGTTAGAATTCTTCCTATTGTGTACACACAAGTATTACAAATGTTAGAATCTGTGGTGAAGCTGCCCAGTTGACCAACAGTTGTCAATGAATGCTCTGCTAGTTCTCTGGGCTGTAGAATAGGGGAGTAAGATGGTGGTGTCATTGTATTGTTGCAGGTACAAATGACATCACATCTGCAAATTTTCTCTTCCAGTCTTTAGCATGTTGTTGGTTTTTCTCATTGATAGTTATGATTAGTACTGCTACTCTGATTACACATATACTACTTGACTTTGCCCCCTCGAAGGATAGGACACTTTAATCTCATCACAATAATTTTATGTTTTCTTTTTCTTTGTCTAGACTCAGTCTTCTAACGGCTTTCAGCACTGATAAGCACTTGGTCCTACTGGATATTTTTTCTCTTGGGCCCCAGGATTTCTGAGTCTTCTAGTTTATGTCCTTCTCCTCTGCTTCTTCTCTACTTCTTTGGAGACTTTTCAACTTACTCCAGATAACTTAAACTGGGACTATGTCCTACCCTTCTAACTTCAAATTACAGACAACCCTTTGAATCTCTGAGTTCAGCATCCTCAGATTCAAGCAACTGTGGATCAAAAATATGCTAAAATAATTGAGTTTGTGCTGAACAAGTACTTTATTCTTTTTTTTTTTTTTTTGAGACAGGGTCTCGCTTTGTAGTTCAGGCTGGCTCTGAGCTCACTATGTAGTCCAGGCAAACCTTGAATTTAGCAATCCTCCTGTCTCTGCCTCCCGAGTGCTGGGATTACAGATGTGAGCCACCAAGCCCGGCACTGTGGTATGTGGTATTGATGGCTGGTGGGCGTGAGTCTCCACGCCCAGCATTGTTTGTGGTTACCGGGGATCGAATTCAGGACCTTGTGCTTGCGAAGCAGGTGCCGGAACCACTGAGCTAACCCTCTGGCCCCCAAGTACTTTATTCTTGTCATTATTCCCTAAATAATATAACATGGCATTTATATTGTGTTACTACTTGTAGCAATCCAAAAATAAGTCAAAGTATATAGAAGGATGTGCAAAAGTTATATGCAAAAACTATGTCATTTATGTATCTGAGTTTTAGTAACTTTTGGGGGTTCTAAAAAGTGCTGATATGATTTGTCTAACACTTTTATATACTTATTTTGTTACTTTTCTTTTTTAATATTTATTTTGTTACATTTAGGAGATATGAAAATGTTGTGGATAGTCTCTAGTGCTGGATCTGCCAACTTTTATGTCCCTAGGTTGCTTGTAATGGTTATACCTCTGGTTGGGCTTTTGAGTAAAGGTGAATTTGATGGATATATTTTATAGACTATTCTGTTAGAGTCAAAGTCAGATAGCATCTACTGTGGTCAGCAGGGTCTCATTCTTTTTTTTTTTTGAGACAGGGTCTTGCTTTGTAGTTCAGGCTGGCCCTGAGCTCACTATGGAGCCCAGGCAAGCCGGGAACTCAGCAATCCTCTTGCGTCTGCCTCCCAAGTGCTGGGATTACAGGCATGAGGCACCACGCCCGGCAAGGGTCTCATTCTTTTCTCAAACAGGGATAGAATCCAGCTTCTATGCTGGACTTTTTGTTAAGCACTGTACTAAGGGAGGTGAAAGAGATTTTTGTCAAGAGATTTCGCAACAAAGTTCAGAAATCCCACGGCAGTAGGTAGTTACAATCCATCCTCAAGTCTCATGCTCTTCCTTTTTTTTTTCGACTCTTAAGTATTTATCTTATTTTGCATCTAATTGATAACACATGACCATGAATTTGCTTTTCTATAGGACTGCTTGTCTTATTTAGATCTCAAGTTTTCATGAAATATCTGTATATATTTCAGGAAATACCCATTAGGTATGTAGATTTTTAAATTTTTATTTCATGTTGCTCTTCTAGAAAAGCTCTCACCTATCAATTTTGGTCTGTTCTATTAGGGTCTTTTGCCTTACACTTGGAATAGGAAGGTTGAAAGCATAAGAATTTCTGTGTATCGTTTCCTGCCTGCTTGGTGCTTGTTAAATGGAGATCTTAGTTAATATCTCAGTTAATTTTGCAGCAGCCCTATAAGGAAGATGTTGTTGGCTCCAGCATCTGTGTTAGACAAATGACATCAGGAGCATACAAACATCTGTAGTAGCTTGTTTAATATTACATGAATATCAAGTGATAGATAACTCTCATAGGGCATTTACATTTGGCACTAAATCTAACTGTTTTAAAGAAGGAAATCCAGATGTGTTGCCCTTTTCTGTTCTGTGCTTCAGGTTTCTTGATAACCCATGGTCTCATTCCCACTGGTGTTTCTTATACTGAGTCTTTTCTAGAAGTTGTGGAGAACAGACAAAGTCGAGCCTATGGGACAATAGAAACAAGATAAGGTAGAAGATAGTGTAGGAACTTTTTTCTTTGAGAGCTACAGATTTTCATTCCCTCAGGAATGGAATGAAGTTAAGGAACAAAGAATTGAGTCTAAATCCATCTGGTTGCCTTCAATTAAAATCTCTTAATTAAAGGACTCTAAAAGAGTTTTTCATTATGAGTTTTTTAAATGGTTGACAGTCAATAAAATATATCAATCTATTCTACTTGTGGTAAATTGAGGTTGAACAACTTCATGAATATGCCCCATGTGGAAGTATGCATAATGACACCACACACACCCAATCATTCATATATTCTGTATGAAATGTTTATGACTGTAATTGCTGCTCTGGATGTATATTGTGTGAACTCGAAAGATGTTATTATATCGGGTGACTAATGGAATTTAGTAACAGTGCACAGGAATTGGCATTTTCAAAGAGTTGAGTTTTAAATTGTATTCTTCCCTGACTTTGCAGTAGATTTCATGGCTCATCTACCTCACAGTAGGTTTGTGGCTGATGGATTAGAATCTTTCTGCTGAATAGTAAACATTAGATCACTGAGTCCTTCTTTAACTTGCAAACCTCAGTGTTCTCATCTAATTTAAACTTTTTGAAAAAGAAGCACAGTCCTTCTGAAACTCTTGATTACTATGCTTTTGGTTGTGTTGTGTAAGTACTAGAGGTGCACTATTGCACTGAGTCACTCAGTTGCCCAGGCTGGTTATGAACTTGCAGTTCTCCTACCTCAGCCTTCCAGAGTGCTGGGACTGTGAGCCTGTGTCAGGCCCTGCTAACTGATAATTTACTTTTATCCATACTTACAAAGGGCAAGTATCCAGCCCTTCAGTACATATATTGGGGATCCTAGCCTTGTGATCAGCATCTGGTGTTTGCATTGTGATTTTGAAATAAAGTCATCTGTCACTGCCTTTTTCCTTTGCTTGTTCAGGCAGACTGCCTGCCTTTGGACACCCCGAAGCCCTTTTTCGTCAGATGGACTCTGAAAAAAAAAAGCAAACTTTTTTCTTTCATTTTAATAAAAACATCTCCAGTGCTGTGAAATATAATACAAAGGCAAAATAGTAGAGCATTTTTAGCAAATATAAACCAATTTCAGCAGTTGTTTGAGTATCCTAACACAAAGGTGCTTAGCTGTTTAGGATAAAATTCAATACAAGGGAATTTTTAAAAGTAGGAGTCGAGGGCATTTATCTTCAGTTAAGTTAAATCCAAGCTGGATTACTCACCATTCCTCATACTTTCACATTTAACAAATATAGTATTTTTGACATTTCCCTAAAGAAAGAAACATAATGGGTAAGTATTGTATAGATTTCTCACTCTTTGCACCGATCACAACAACCCTATGAATATGTCCTATCAGCACTTCCTGTGCCGTGGCCTTTGGGCTGGCACTGCCAGCGTCATCTATATAGGCTGATGAAAGATGAGGATTCCCAGGCCCAGCCCCACCTCAGTGAGCCAAGAATGCTGGTGGGAGCTGCTCAGCTTCTCTGTATAGCTCAACAAGCCTTCCAGAGGATGCTAATGAGACTACATTTGGAAACCTACTGGTATAGAGGATATTATCATCCTCAATTGCTGGTGCAACTGGTGCTCACTGCTAATTTCAGGGCTTTTATTTATACTCCGATTTTATGTTTAGATATCATGTGATCTCCCTCTCTTAATGAAAGGAGCAAAGGACTAGTGAATTCCCCAAAGCAGGAAATGGTACCTCTTAAATGAACTGAGAAAAGGCCCACTTCATTGCTTTATAATAATGACACTGGGTTGTTAAAACCATTAACACAAGAAAATTAACCTAGAATAATTTTAATGGCCCAAGTAACATTTCCGTGGTCCTGTGCATTGGATTCCTCATTTTCTTCTTAGTGGAGGAGAGAAAAAGATGCACTTAAACCCCAGAGGGGGTGGGGGCTCTTCCATGTTAATAGAAGTGGAAGACTCAATTTTAATCATCGCTTTATAGCCAAATGAGTCCCTCAATGACTTTTCCACTGGGGTCTAAGCCATGCCACATTACCCACCCTGAGGGTGCCTGTGGTGATTTTCCTGCACACACAATTTTACACGCGGGTGAGAGATGTTTCTTAGTCCTGTGGTATCGGAGTGATTCCCTAGAGCAGCTGGCTCTAACCACCCCTTTGCGGTTTGGGGGAGGAACATTTCCTCCAGAGCTGACATAGAAAGCAGCATTCATTAGCTCATTGCATATACTTTTATTTTGCAGCTTATGCACACTGGCTGTTCTTTGCTAATCAAATAAGTAACATTTTAGGCTGTTGTCTGTTCCCTTTGGAGGAATATCTTTTTTTTTTTTTTTGAACAGAGTCTTGCTTTGTAGTTCAGGCTGATCCTGAGCTCACTGTGTAGCCCAGGCAAGCCTCGAACTCAGCAATCCTCCTGCCTCTGCCTCCTGAGTGCTGGGATTACAGGCGTGAGCCACCACACCTGACACTTTGGTATGTGGTACTGACTGCTGATTGTGGTATTGTTATATGTGGTTCCCAGGGATCAAACCAGGGACCTTGCACTTGCTAGGCAGGCGCCGGAACCACTGAGCTAAATCTCTGGCCCTGGAGGAATATCTTTCAATAGAAAATGTGGCTATGATATCAGGTAAATATATTGTGTATAGCATTTTATTCTTTGTATATGTGAAATATATCACACATACAAAGAAGTAAATCAAACACAAATGTTAGTGCTTTATGAACACTCATAAAGAGGATTCTCAGGACCATGAGTTGTCGCTACTCTCTGGACATCCCTGCCAAACATCCCAGTGTCTTGTAGTTTTTGTAGTGAATTCTGGCTGCTGTGTATTCACACTTGCTTTTCTTCTCTCTGAAACCATCTCTGCCCCTTCCCTACACCCATTTGCAGGGCTGACAAATACCACCTCATCCCTGATGGTTAGGTAAAAAGCGGATAGTTCTCTGTAGTCTATGTTTGCAGACACTGTGAAGTGTCTCCTTTAGAAGCTAATAATTGGTTAGTTTTTCAGCCTCTCAGAATGGATAACTTATCTTTGCATTTGTGGTGTAATCTTCAGAACTAGCCTGTATCTGAACCACTGTCAGCATAACGCTCTAATGGATTAATGGATGACGTTTCCACTTGGGTGAACTTTTCACACTGGCGTCTCCAAAATGTGCTGTTATTTTGCCTACACTTCTGAGTCCTTCTGAGAAAAATAGAAACCCCTGTACTGCTTCTAGTCCTTCCCTTTCCTCTATTCCTGTCTAGCTCATTTCCCTTCTTATCCCACCCCTTTCCCTTCTTATCCTACCTTCATTTTGTGTCCTGTCACTCTTCTTTGTTCTAGTCTTATAGATGAAATGTCTTCAAGCTTGGTTCTCTTCCCATTTCTACTCATTCAGCAGGTGCTGTGATTGTTGTTGCTGTGGAGATAAAGAAATTGGGTGATGCTCAACTTTATCACTTGGGGTTTTTCTATACTTCTCCAGGGATAGCTCCATGATCCAATGATCTGTGGGAAGCAGGGAATCCCCAGTTGATACTGCTGTTTTCTAACTCTTATCAAATATCTTCATTCTGGCAGTTGGGTGGCTGTAGGAGTTTAACACTATAGTTTTTCCTATAGGGTCATTGTGGGGTTGTCAATAATCACATGATGTCACTTGGGGCCTGGGAGAATTTCTGGGAGGCCATATACAGCATAAGATGGGTGAAAAAACTCTCTGATGTGGACAAGGAAACTTACAACAGGTAGAGAGTACTGTTTCCTCACTTCCTCTGTCCTCAGAGAGTGGAGCCAGATGTTCTGTTGGACCAGCTTTGTAGAGAGGTCCAGGAGGGGATTTCACCCACATCTGGCTCTTACTGTTCTGGAACCTTAGGATAATACTGAAGTGATTTTACATCATACATTGCAATCAGCAGTTGCTATTTGAAAAAATCTCTTGGAAATATCAGTACCCGGTACTTGGTGCTCTCAGAATCTGTGGGAAGTTGCAGATACTCTATCCAGGGGTCTATGGCAGCTAAATTACAATTCATTATTTCCACGGAGGAAAAGAACTAGATGTCTGCATCTTCCTGGTTTATCAAACAGGGAAACATGTTAGACACCTGCTGTCCCTGTACCATTCAGTTGGTTGTGCATTGGTCCTGTCTGCATAGTGGGAGAGTCCTCTGTATACGTTGATGACACCGTGTCACAGACCTCATGGCTCATACTCTTAGAGAGATATCCGGTTTCTCACCTCTGTCTCCATCACCATGATGTTCTTCACATTCCCTGCTTCCTCTCAGATGGAAGCTAAATGTGCCATACATGAGCCCTTCCCCACACTGTCACCCTGGCTGTAGTTTTGCTGTTCTTCGCTCCTGGATGCTCCTCAGTCTTCTCCTTACCCCCTTTCCCTCCAGCATTCGCCATCTCCAAGTGTCTCAAGGTTCATCGCAAACCTCTGGCCGTTCTTGTCTGTTCCCATGCTCATGCTGTACCCTGTACCTGGAATGAGCCCTCTTCCTTCTCACCTCTCTTCTCCAAGCTTAATAACTGCTCCATGAACTTCCCTGTCAGTTCTTAAGAGGAAAAACTGTATTTATTTTCTCTGCTGACTTTCCAGAGCAGTTAACTTTAGACTTGACATTGCTAGTCCCCCTTGTCTTCCACATATTTATTCTCTACTCCACAACCCAATGGCAAACCAGAGCAGTGGGATTATCTTATGTGCCTTATAGTCTAGAGTAACTTGCATCTTAGAAGTGTTCAGTGCTGAAAAATAAATAAACAGAAAGACTAAGCCTGGGGTCTGGATGCAGAAGGCTGCAGGAGGAGGAGACAGGTCCTTGCATTTAGTCTGATCCCTAGAAGCCAGGTCTGTGTGTGAGCTGCCAGGAGCATCTGTTGCCATCTACCTCCCAATCCTCCACCCCTGCTAACAACCCCTCTGCCCATTCTGTGACTTCTAGGATTATATTTCAACTGTGGAACAAGAAAGCTTGGTGCCTCATGATTTAAGAATGCCTTAGAAGATCAACTGGGGACTGAGACATGCACTTCACTCTTTCAAATGTATTAGAATATATATTAAACTGGGCAGTTAGTAATCTTTATTTCCATCCCAATTCAACTGAGAAGTGATATAAAAGGGGGAAAAACATCCCATCTGCAGGTACATCTGCAGGCGAGTCTCAAGACAATATTATTTTCATAAAGTAATGCCAGTGACATGAAAGAAAGAAAAAGATCTATGTGGCTGCTTACTAATTTCACATTTTTGCCTTCCAGGAGACGGAGCTGTTAGATCTCAGCCTTGTCAAGGATGCCAGGTGTGGGAGGCATGCCAAGGCTCCCAAGGTAGGAAGCAGAGAGCTGTGCGTCTACCAGCTGCTGCCTTGATTATTTATCTGTGTCATGATATCAATTAATTGCCCCAATTAGAAGTTCTTCTGTTGTAAATGTTGTAAAACACAGAAGCCAGGATGCCCTAATCACTTCCACTTTGATTAAAAGATGGAATCTGTGAATGAACATATGGGCAGTGGACACAGGGGTTTGCTTTGTGCCCTCTAATTTTATTTTTCCTTGAGAAAAAGAAAAAAAAAAAACACCAAAGTTACAGATTAAAGCTTCCCTAAGTGGAAAATTTGACATCCAAAATATTCTAATATTAGAAACTTTTTGAGCCTCAACAGGACACCACAAGTGGAAAATTCCATACCCAGCCTTGTGGGTTGCAGTTAAAACATAGGTGTACTAAAAATATTGTACAAAATTATTTTCAGGTTTTGGGAATAAGATGAAGTGTAAATGAATTGAATACATGAAACATAAATGAATTTTGTATTTAGACTTGGGTATCATCCTCAAGGTAACTAGTTATGCATCTGAAAATATTCCAAAATTGAGGAAATCCAAAATGTGAAACTCTTAGGGGATGTTTAAGCTATACACATTAATTGTTAAGTGGGTAAGATGTGGTTGAAGTTGTTTGGAGGACTATCTTTTGGCCTCATAAATATAAGTGAACTAATAAGTGAAGATTCTCTAGAGTTCCATTGGTATCCAATTAAAATAATTCTGTCCATGAAGGTAAAAAATGTCTTCTGGTTCGTGAAGGTGTTATTAATGAAGAGCAGCATGATTTGAGATCAATGGTGTGAGATATAATTGATTCTAGTTTGGACAATTTGCTTAAGAAATCAAAGAAAAAATTTCAATTTATGCATTTTTTGAAGATTCATGTATTTTATGGGGACATCACATACTTTTTAGCCTGGCAGAGGCTAATAGCAGATTACTACTTGCCATCACAGTAGAAAAATACTCTATCATATTTAAATTTTAGTATTTTGAATACTTCTAGCAGAGTGTGTATTAGCAAAAAGATAAGTACAGTTGCCATTTAAGAGCGCAGTGCCTTTTCCATAATTGATGTGAAACTGGTGATACTCTTTTTGAGTGGCTTCCTAAAACTTTGTTGTATTATGTAAAAGTCAAAATAGTTTTGCTGACATCCAAAGTGATCTGTTGCTTTGGAGATACAAAGAAGAAATGATCTGTAGTGACTCTTGTGGGGAAGGGACATGGGAAAGTTATGGGGTGGCGAATTCTGTTGTAGGGCAAACACTAATGGCGGTTTGAAGCTGGAAGGTTCAAAATAGTGCCTAGTAAATTGCACAAAATAAAAGCTTACAGAAAAAGGAGTAGAAACTGTTTCAAAGTTTCTGCAAATGTTTCACTAAAGCTGATCTATTGCTTTTTCATCTCCTAGTAATAGGGAATCTTAATAGCTTATTTTTCAGTTTATAATATTCAAAACACTTTTTGGTTACTCAGAATTGTTCAGTTTGTAGCGTATGGAAGAATTTTTTTCCCCTCTTCTGTCCACAGCATTTCAGCCAAGTTTCCAATCAAATCGTTAGTTGCAAAGACTGTAACATATCGGTAACTTGACTATGACATTTGTCTTCTAATGAAAGTTTCACTAGCCTAACTTAAAATTTCACTATCAGTAAAAGGTAGAAACAGTTGTCTACGCCACACCAGAGGCTGCTGTATCTCTGGCATCAGTATTCAAAGTCGATTCTACTGCCACATGGAGAGTTTCTGGTTGGAATCTATCTCTTATCATGGTACACAGCTAGCTTATCAGTGCAGTGTTCCATTTATGGATACGGCTTGATAAATGTAGATTGAATAAGTAGCATCTGTGCTCTGCTGATCTGATAAACCACTATCCTAAAAGGCTTCTCCTGAGGACAGACCTTTTTTTTTTTTTTTTGAGACAGGGTTTTTCTTTTAAGTTCAGGCTGGCTCCGAGCTCACTATGTAGCCCAGGGAAGACTCGAACTCAGCAATCCTCCTGTCTCTGCCTCCCGAGTGCTGGGACTACAGGCGTGAGCCACCACACCCGCACTGTGGTATGTGGTGCTGATTGCTGGTTGATTGCTGGTGGGCGTGAGTCACCACGCCCAGCATTGTATGTGGTTACCCGGATGGAACTCAGGACCTTGCACTTGCGAGGCAGGGCGCTGGAACCTCTGAGCTAAATCTCCGGCCCCTGAGGGCAGGCTTTTAACATTCAGAATACTTTAGCTTTGTTGTTTCCCTTAACACTTACATTGAGGGGGCCAATTGTTTTCTCTGTGCTTTCTCTTGGCTTTCATTTTCCTTTTTTTCCTTGCTGGTGTAGAGGGGCTTCTTACTCTATTTTTAATACTTCCAAAGCCCAGTTCTGTGGAAGATTACCTGTGTGGCTTCCTGAGCCACACAGACTTTTCCACATAGGCCCAGTGGTGATAATGATAATGGGTACTTTATATGGTTACTGTATGTAGTAAAGGGAAGGATTCATTAGCAAAGCTGTGCCACAGGAGATTTCAAATTAACCAGCTCCTGAGCACTGAGACACAATAAAAAGTATTGACTGTTTCTCTTCTCCAAAGATTCTGCTGCTCCATGAATTTAACCAATATAGATGTGGTGTGGGCAACAGGGTTTTTAAAGACAAATTTGCAGCAAATATAGAGGAGCATTACTTTAACTTACTCTGGCATTAAATAAGGATTTGCTAAATATTAGCTGCTATTCTTGTTATTTTTTCTTCCCTGCTGGGAGTTGATGTCACATACACCCCATGCCAGACCTGTGTTCCACCACTGAGTGATATCCCAGGACTCTTGCTTCCATTTCTATTATTTAAAATATCAAATTAGATTTACAGCAGTCAATTTTCATTTCATTCACTTAAATTAGAAAAGCATATGTGAGAGAGATCAGAGGATGGACCTGGCTGGAAAAAGTTTTAAATTTACAGACAAAAAAGAGATCAAAGGGAATATCAGTTTGAAAATCTGTAAGTTGACCATGAAAACATCAATTTAAGGCCACAAACTCATAAGACCTAGCAGAGTGAATTTAGTGAGCAAGACATGAAACTGAGTGCTGGAATGATGACGGAAACGCCGTGGTCCTCCATGTGGATCTTTTCCAGCAGTACACTCTTGAGTGGAAAGGGGAAAAGCAAAGAAAAAAAAGAGCCAAGAATAGGATAACACCATGACAGGTATAAATCAGGCCATATCAGTCATACCCATTAATGGCCTCAATGGGTCAATTAAAAGACACAGACTGTCAGAATGGATTAAGAAACAAGATCCTACAATATGCTGCATACAAGAAACGCACCTAATTCAGAAAGAAAGCCACAGACTGAAAATAAAAGAATGGAGTACAATTTTCCATGTGTCAGGAAACTGCAAAAACACAGGAGTGGCTATCCTATTTGCAGACAAAATAAATTTAAAGCCAAAATTGATTAAGAGAGACAAAGAAAGTCCCTACATCCTTACACAGGGAACAATCCAAGAGAGAGAGAGAGATGACATTGATAAATATTTATGCACCAAATTCCAATACACCCAACTATATATAACAAATATTAACAGATATGAAAACTCTGATAAGCACTAATACAATAGTAGTTGGCGACTTCAATGCCCCGCTGTCACAACTAGACAGATCAACTGGACAAAATCAGTAATGAAATACTTGAACTGAAGACTCTGTCCCGAGTGTGACAGGCACCTTTGTGACATCATGTGGTGAACACAAAGGATTCTGACTCAGATACTGCACCAGGACCAAGGCTCTAGAATTCTGCAGACAGCACTGGCTGGGCACATTCCCTGGGCCTAAAGGTGGTTTTGACTTGCCAGGACAGTGCTGCCAAGCTACCTACCCATGAGGGATATCAAAGGCCCCTGATGCTCGGGAAATGCCATGGCAGTTCAGAGGCGATGGTGCAGCAATGCTGGACCCTGCTGCCAAAAAGCCAGTGAGGCAAGTACCACCTAACCTTCTGCCTAACCTGAGAATGGGCCCCAGGGAGGTTTCCGGGAGGCAGGGTGACCAAGCCCCTCACCGAGACCCAGGCTCCCAGCAGCGACCAGAGGACCAGGACCAGGACCAGCACGAGGCCAGTGGGGAAGGCGGCAGTGACTCCGTTGAGCTCTTCTTTCCCAGGAAGCTTTGGCGCCTAGTGGAGAACAACGCATTGCAGTCTGTGTGCTGGAATGATGACGGAAATGATGTGGGCATCGATGTAGACCTTTTCCAGCAGGACACTCTTGGCCGGAGCGAGGCAGAGAGCATTTCTGAGGGGGACAGCTTGAACAGTTTCACTTACCAGCTTCGCCAGTGTGGTTTCTGACGGCTACACCTGCATGACTCTGAGGCTGAGTCACGGGGGAGCAGGACAACGATGATCTACTACAACTCCAGTTTCCAGAGAGATAAGCCAGGGGTCCTTGAGAATATCTGGAAAAAAGGAGACCTCAGAAATCCCTTTGGTGGGGGACCTGTGCACCAGCTCCGCTTAGAAAACCTGTTTGGGGGTCGGAGGGTTAGCTCAGTGGTTCCGGTGCCTGCCTCGCAAGGTCCTGAGTTCAATCCCCGGTAACCACATACGATGCTGGGTGTGGAGACTCACGCCCACCAACGATCAATACCGCATACCACAGTGCGGGGCGTGGTGGCTCACGCCTGTCATCCCAGCACTCGGGACACAGAGGCAGGAGGATTGCTGAGTTCCAGGCTTGCCTGGGCTACATAGTGAGCTCAGGGCCAGCCTGGACTACAAAGTGAGACCCTGTCTCAAAAAAATAAGTAAATAAATAAAAAAAGAAAACCTGCTTGGCAAGGGACTGACAAGCTGAATCCAAAGGAAAAGAAGCCGGTAGCCACCAGATGCTCCCCTCGATTCACTAAGGTGGAGGGTGGAAAGCCCCGGCAGGAAGCCTCCAAGGAGCAGGGAGCCAGAGGCCTCCCACCCACTGTGTTCTTGGGCATGTGGGCATTGAAAAGTGTCGAGGGGGGTGGCTTAG
>PVIC010024055.1:0-25018 GCA_004025085.1 Thryonomys swinderianus
CAGGGCCAGCCTGAACTACAAAGCAAGAACATGTCTTTAAAAAGAAAGAAAGAAAAAATAAGATACGTTAAGTGAAAATTTGAATAGTGCAGAGGAGACAGGACTGCTTTCAACAAAGAAGTCATATTTAGGTTCCTCTGTTGGCTTTTCGACCTACAGGCTGGGAGACATTACCTTTTTTATGTGATGACTCCTTCCTTCTTTCATTTTATTTGATCTCTGTACAGCCAGGAAAATGATCCTTGTTTGAAAATTGTTTAATCTTCCAAGATTTGTAGCTCATAAACAAATGAACTATAAAAATCTCAGAGATTGTCAAGAATTTTTGAATGTTATGTGATATTTATTAGCTTCTAAAGAAATTTTCCTATCCCTTGCAAGCAGTACAGCCATTGGCAACTTTAAAATTTGTTTTATCTCTCTGCCTTTCAGAAGGAATAGAACAGAAAATGGTAAAAAAAAAAAAATCCTTATTTTAGCTGGTTGTTCTGGAGTTTATTTTTTAAAATTGTGTTTTATTTTGGTGTAAGCATAGTGATTCATGAGGACTACCAAAAACTGAACTCACCTAATTATCAAAGACTACTTTTTGCGTTAGATAAAGTAGACATGATAAATATTCATAGATTAGATAAACTAGAACCAATCCAAGCAAATAACTTCTTTGTGTGAGAGGAGACATTATCTTCTTTGTGGATCTTTCATAATCAGGTTTGAAATTTCCTATTAATGTACAAGGTTGTTACTGCTTGCTTTACAGTTAATTAATGCTATTAGTCAGAAGTGAGTAGAAATTAAGTTTGTATATATCATAAGCCTGGTGAAAGATTGATTTCATGTTGACCTTTGGGGTTCATAAATAGAGGTCAGCTTTTCTTTCTTCGTGTGTTTGACACTTCTGTGCATGGGATCGTGGAAATTCATACATACATTAACCAAGTTAAAGCATGTAATGTAGGGCAATAAGAAAGGCTTTTGCTTCAGAAGACATCTTTACATGTAGCATCCTAAACCTTCTATTATGTTTGTTTACTTTACAGTCTGATTTTTAGAATATATAATCATAACCAACACATTTTTCTCTGAACCTCTGTTTAATAGAGGACTCCTTCTCCTGCTGTAATTTTACTTATTCAGGGCATGTCTCATGGTTTCTAAGCAACCAAAATGATACGTGGCTAGGCATGCAGCATTGAAGTGATTGTGTATTTTAGCTTTGAAACCCTTAAAAATCTTAAGGGGTAAGGTGGTACAATTTTTTTGTGACCCACATCCCTGAGTTATCAATATTTATGTTTAGGCATAGACAAACTACTCAATTTACATTGCTTAGTTGATATGTGAGAGTTCCTCATTAGCACAATTCTCTGTATTTCTTTTCCAATAATATAAATCGTGCTATTGAGTCATTCAAGTACAGAGCACACAAATCACTAATATAGGAAAGATGCAGGTTCTATTATCACATAGCCATGTTTTAATTTTCTAGGAATAGAGTTCAGGGTATAAATTTCTGGAATGGTAATATGTGGAGCCTGGTGGATCTTCTCCCCAGTGAAACAGCTATGTGTGAAAATTATTGAAAGTAAAACACGAGTCTCTGGAAATTGTCTTAAGGACAAGCAGATAATAGATTCTTATTCAAGAAAGTTAAGTAAATTTTGATAAGAATAGCAAGAGCCTGCAGCATTCCAAATTAACATCCAGCCAGGAATACAGGGATCCTCCACCCCCAGTCACTGCCCCAGCTTTAGATAGAAGGGTACAGTCTCATTCCAGAAGGACAGGTTGCCAGCAGTGCCTTCAGCCTCATGCTATAGAAGTGCTATTGTGGACAGTTACAAAGTCCTTGCTAAGAGAACTGGGACCTTTTTTCTGGACATGATCCCCAGTCAGAGAGCAATGCCCCACAACTTCCCATCAAAACACTAGGCCCCTTATTGCCCTTTCTCCAGCTTGGTTATAGGGTGCAGGTTCACAGGACAAAGGCTCTGTACCAGGACAGATAAGACAGGATGAACCAGGATGTGGGTCTGGGCAGAGCACCTATTGTTATCACTCTCGGCTCCTGTGTGACAAAAGAGAGTATGCATCAGTGGGGGTCAGGAGATATCTATGGTCCAGTCCCTAAAGACTTCATGTGACTTGGAATAAAAGGCTAGAGACCAAAGGCAATGTTGAAAATAATGGAGCTGTTGAAAAGGAAAAGGCAGTTGATATACTAGAAGGCCCAAATGAAAAGACCAGTCAGAAATGTAACAGAACCAAGGAAAACATATCGAAAAGGGTGTTCCAAGGATCATAGTCATCTCTTGGGATATGAAAAGCTATCCACACAGGCTTAATCAGAGCAGAATATGGATTAGACTTGAAAGCATTCTGTATGTCACGTGCAGGTCCATCAGCAAACGTGGGCATCTTATGTCTGTAGGAGCTTAAGCACAGCCTGTGATCAATGCTGGCCGAATCGTTTTCCTATTGGGAGCAGTAGTTTCTAGGAAGCTAGGCTTAAAGATAATGTCACATTCATCCCTGGTGGTTTGGAAGACTGTGCATGTATCCAGGGTTGCACCCTCTCAGTATTAATGAGAGAGAAAACCTCCGAGTGACTTTCTCTGCTGAATGCAAGAAAAAAATCTGAAATAGGATAGCAACCTGTATGCCACACACACTTTGAACTGTGAACACTAAAGATCTCGCTGGCTTAAGTACAATACTTGTTATGAAAAAAATTATGTTTTATCAGTATATGTTTGCAGTTCGTGCAGTTTACTGTCGTCTTCAGATGTGGTCACATGTGTATAACACAGCTTTTTTTTTTTAACCCCCTTCCCTCCTCTCCATCCTCTATTTTTATTCTCATTGATAGTATTAATATTACTCATGTTGTGGTGTATAGTATTTACGTTAATTGAAGTTACTAGGTTTCCTGCACATGGCATATCTTTATTCTTATTGACCCTTCCCTCCTTCTTCTTTCCTCATACTTTTTCCTTTGGATCCCTTTCCTATTGCAAGAACTCCATCTCCTTGTCCCTTTCTATCTATCCTTTATTATTATTGTAGTTTGTTCTTTTGAGAGTAAGATGGAATCTTAGTGGTGTTTTAATTTGCATTTCTGTAATGGCCAGAGATACTGAAGTTGTGTTTTTTTTTCCCCCCACTGGGGATAGAATTCAGGGCCTTGTTCTTGCCAGCTAGGTGCACCATGCCCCTGAGCTACATCTCCAGCCCGCATTTTTCTTTCTATATATTTGTTGACCATTTATATTTCTTCCTTTCCTTAGTGTTTGCTTATTTATCTTGCCCATTTCTTCACTACATCTTTTTTTTTTTTTTTTTTTTTTGAGACAGGGTCTCGCTTTTTAGTTCAGGCTGGCCCTGAGCTCACTATGTAGCCCAGGCAAGCCTTGAACTCAGCAATCCTCCTGCCTCTGCCTCATGAGTGCTGGAATAACAGGCGTGAGCCACCATGCCCGGCACTGTGGTATGTGGTATTGATGGCTGGTGGGTGTGAGTCACCATGCCCAGCATTGTATGTGGTTACCTGGATGGAACTCAGGACCTTGTGCTTGCAAGGCAGGTGCCAGAACCACTGAGCTAAATCTCCTGCCCTCTTGACTACATCTTTAATTTTAGATGGATTAATTTTTTTGAGTTCTTTATATATTCTAGATATTAATTCTTTGTCTGAGGAGTAGCTGGAAAAACATTTTTCCCATTCTGTAGGTTGTCTTTTTTACTAATTGATTTCTTTGTTATACAGAATCTTTTTAGTCTGACATAATTGCATTTGTTGATTCTTGCTGTTGTTTGTTGTAAAATTGAGATTCTATTTAGAAAATCTTTTCCTACATGTATGTCTTCAAATGTTTTACCTAGGGCCGGAGGGTTAGCTCAGTGGTTCTGGCGCCTGCCTCGCAAGTGCAAGGTCCTGAGTTCCATCCCCGGTAACCACATATAATGCTGGGTGTGGAGACACGCCCACCAACAATCAATGCCGCATACCACAATGCCGGACGTGGTGGCTCACGCCTGTCATCCCAGCACTCAGGAGGCAGAGACAGGAGGATTGCCAAGTTTGCGGCGGCTTGCCTGGGCACCATAGTGAGCTCAGGGCCAGCCTGAACTACAACGCGAGACCCTGTCTCAAAAAGCAAAAAAAAAAGTTTTACCTAGTTTTTCTTCCAGTAGATTTAATGGTTGTTTTAATGTTTAGATCTTTGATCCATTTTTATTTTCATTTAGTGTGTGGTGAGAGATAGGGATTCAGTTTCAGATAACCAGATCTGCACACAGATAACTAGATTTCCCAGCAGCACTTGTTGAGTAGGTTGTCTTTCCTTGAACATTTGTCTTTGGCCCCTTTGTCAAAGATCAAATAACTGAATGTATCTGAGGAAGTTTCCATATCCTCAGTTCTGTTCCAAAGATTCACATTTCTGATCTTTGCTCCAGAACCATAGAATTTTTATCACTTTTGCTTTGTAGTATAACTTGAAGCCAGGTATTGTGATGCTTCCTGCTTTCCTCTTGATGCTTAAAATTGTTTTTGCTATTTTGGGTTTCTTCTGGTTCCATATGAATTTTAGGATAGTTGTTTCAAGATCTGTAAAGTATGCTCTTACTATTTTTCGATTGTGACTACTTGATCTGTATATGTATAATAGTTTTGGAAGTATGACCATTTTGACAGTATTGACTCTTTCTGTCCAGGAGCAGGGGACATCTTTCTATGTTCAGTGTCCTTTTCTAGAGTACTATAGTTTTCTTTGTAGAGGTCTTTCACTTTTTTGGTTAGATTAATTCTTAGGTATTTCATTTTTCTTGAAGCCACTGTGAATGGCATTATTTTTATAATTTCCTTCTCATCCAGTTTATTGTTGGTGTACATAAATGGTAATGATGTCTGTGTTGTTGATCTTGTATTCTGTTACATTGCTGAAGTTCATTATTCTAAGAGTTTTTGGGTAGAGTTGTTTGGGTCTTCTATGTTTCTATGTCATCTACAAATAATGATAATTCCTTTCTTTTTGTTTCCATTTTATTTCTTTCTCTTGCCTAATTTCTTGGCTAATGTTTAAAGAACGATATCAAACTGAAGAGGTGATAGTGGACATCCTTGTCTTGTTTCTGATTTTAGGGAGAATGCTTTTAGTTTTCCCCTATTGTTGGCTGTTGGTTTGTCATAAATAGCTTTTATCATATTCAGGTATGGTCCTTCCATACCTGTTTTCTTCAGGGTTTTTATCATGAAGAGGTGGTGAATTTTGTTGAAAGCCTTTCTGCATTTATTGATATAGTCCTATGATTTTTGACTTTGGTTCTTTGTGATGTGTTACATTTATTGACTTATGTATGTTGTACCATCTTTGCCCCTCTGGATTGAAACTTACTCGATGATGATGTATGATTTGTTTGACAATGTGCTGTATTTTATTTGCTAACATCTTGTTGAGAATTTTTACATCTATGTTCATTAAGGAGATTGGCTTTAGTTTTCATTTTTAGTTGGGTCTTTATCTACTTTGGGGATCAGGGTGATAACTGGCTTCCATAAATGAGTTTGGGAGCACTCCATTCCTTTCAATTTTTTAAAAAAAGCATGAGTGGTATTGTTGATACAGTGGATCCATGACTTATGAACTCAGTTTGTTCCCAAGGCCTGGTTGTAACTCAAGTTGGTCAACTGTCTTCAAAGTCTCTCTCCTCTAAGCCAGAGTTTCTTCCAGGCAGGTGTCAGAGTGATATTGGTCTATGTTTTCTCAACCCCAATACAAGAAAAGATGTTGTAGTGTTCCTTTCAGAACTCTTTATGTGTTAAATCTTAACTGAGACTAACTGGAAGCTCAAGCAGCTGGCATTTGGGTCATAACTCAAGACTTTGTTTATAAGTTACAACTAAAATTCAGATCATTACCCCAGTTCACGTGTCAGGCCAGTTGTTACTTGAGGGTCCACTGTATAACATTCTTTAAAGTTTTGTAAAATTCAGCAGTGAATCTTATCAGGTCCTGGACTTTTTTTGGTTGGTAGACTTTTTATTACAGTGTCAATTTCCTTGCTTGTTATTGGTTGAGCATATTTATATTGGGTTAGTTTTGGTAGTTTGTTAAGCATAATCTGATGAGTAACTGATCTTACATGACCCAGGGCCAATCCCTACTCGAGCTAAAAAAAAAAAATAAAAACTAAATATGTATGAGCAAGGCCATCAGAGGTAGTATGTTCTGAGATAAATAGAATTCATAGGATTGGTCAAGCTAAGCCGCTAAATAAGCCTCAGATCAGGGGTAGGAGGAAACAGGAGGTATGTAGCCAGAGCTGATAACGTTATGTTATCTAAAATGTCCAGCTTTATAGAAAATGCTGTCAGTCGCATGAAGAAACTACAGAATAATGATCATATGCTAGTGGGGTGTGGTAGAAGCAGACAACAGAAATTGCTTTTGAAGGGGCCCAAATGTTGGAGTTACACTAAGACTTCAAATCACAAATGTTTTCATATTGTAAAACATATGTTTAAGGGAGGTTTGAGTAGAGTAACATCAGATAATATTAATAGAGATCATAAAAATGAACCAGATAGAGACTTGAGAAGCTAACATTTAAGTACATGAATACATTGTAAAAGGTAAACCATTGTGAGGATATCCAGGGGATATTAAAAAAATCAAAGTTCAGGTTTTATATAATGCTTACTTTTTCCCTTGGGCAGATATTTTGGCTTATTTTATATCAAACTAAGTTGTTTCAGATCACATAAAAATGAATCTAGGTCATACTGAAAGCAGAATCTAAACTGGTCATGTGATACCCACTTACTCAACATACTTTTGAGCTACTCAGTGAACGGTGATTAAGTATCTTCTCTTCTGGTCATTTTTTCCTATAGAAGTCTCGTTTTGCTTTGGTTTTGTGACAGAGTCTTACTCTGAAGCTGAAGCTGACATTGAACAGACTGTGTAACCCGACTGACCTCAAATTTAAGGTGATCCTCTTGCCTCAGTCTCTTGAGTGTTGAGATTACAGGTGTGCACTGTCACTGTTCATTCTAGTTTAAAAGTTTTTGAGGTATAATGGGTGAGCACACAACATAAAAGGGTATAAGGTGGAAGGATATGAGCTGATTGGTACAAGTGCCAAAGAAGGGAGAGGTTCATGGTAGCTGCATCAAGGGAGTTCACACTTGGGCAGGGGAAGTGCCTTCAGGCAGGTCTCTTAAGGGCTGGACAGTGGGGCTAGTCCATTGTTTTTCATACCTTATCCTCTTTTTTTTTTTTTTGAGACAGGGTCTCACTTTGTAGTTCAGGCTGGCCCTGAACTCACTGTGTAGCCCAGGCAAGCCTTGAACTCAGCAATCCTCCTGCCTCTGCCTTCTGACTGCTGGGATTATGGCCGTGAGCCACCATGCCCACTGTGGTGTGTGGTACTGATTGCTGGTATTGCTGTGTGTGGTTACTGGGGATCAAACTCAGTACCATGCACTTCCTAGGCAGACACTAGAACCACTGAGCTAAATCATCATCATCTTTTTCTTTGCCATTGCAGCTTTGAGGACCCATAAGAGTAGAAGTGGCTCTGCCAAAGATCTTTATTCCCTCTTCTCTGTTGCCACATTTTTGTCCCCCTGTAGCATAGAGTCTGAGGAGATGCTTGCTGTACAGTGTGGCCTTGTGGTGTTATCAAGGAGAGGATTCTTCTCAGTATGTTGGTCTGTTTTTCTTTATGAAAAGGCTCATGCCTCTATTAGATACAGACATATGGATATTAAATGTGTAAGCTTCAAATGAATCTTACAAGGTAAAACTGAAACAAATACACTGTTTTAACTGGATTTGAGAAGAATCTATAAGAGAAACTGTTAATAAAATGGGATGTTTTCAGATGGCAAGGCTCATGCTCGGCTTCTGTGAAGGTTATTCTGAGTCAGTCTCTAAAGATCCCTGTATTCAAATGGTCAACTGCAAGTTATTTTCCCCATCAGTTACCTTAATTATTATTATTTTTTAAACAGGAGAAAACAGAAGTTTCTGGCATGACTTAGAAGATTTAGAGTTGTCACCTGTATCTCTTCAGTGTCAGTGTCAACAGATCTTCACAGTCATTTGTCTTTGCCAAATAATACTAGTCTTATGTTTAGTTGTTACTCTAGATTCAGAAGCCTTGGAATAAGGCATACCAGAAAGGAGTCAAATGGATACCCTGCTACTTTCTTTGGGGTAATGCTCTCTTGAAGTTACTGTCAGTCGTGACCTAAAGATAGAAAATAGTATTCCTATTTCAAAGTCTTTCAGCTGGATATGACTGTTGTTGAACTCTTCTGATGCGCCTCTGTTGAGATTTTCTGGGAAATAGCTAAAAGTTCTTTAAAAATTATTTTTACACAACTAATATATTGAACACAGCACTTTATAAGCTGACAGTTTTCACTGTTCACTTATGTCTGCTTCTATTAAGTGACATTTTGGTTGTTAACATTGATTCAAAAGGATTCAGTGACTGTTCTTGCATATACATCTTTTCTTAAAAATTATAATTCATTATATGTTTTTAAGTTTCATTTAACATGGAAGTTACCATTTTAACACTGTCTAACTACACATTTCAATAATGTTAAGTATAGTAACATAGTTGTATAACTTATCTCCAGACCTTTTTTCATTTTTCAACACTAAAATTCTGTACCCATTTTAGCTCTGCATTTTCTCCTCCCCCTAATAAATCTGACATCCACCATTATATTTTTGTCTCTGTGACACAGTTTCACTTTTCATTTACCTCACTGAAGGAATTGCTTACGTTTGTCAGTTTTGTGACTGGCTTATTTCACTTAACATAATGTCCTTAAACTTCATCCATATTGTGCCATGTGACTAAATTTCCTCTGTTCAGGGCTACCCAACGTTCCATTGTGTGTATGCCTCCCATTTTGTTTATCCATCTGTGGGTGCACACTTCATTTGCTTCTGTGTCCACAACTTTTTAAAAGAATTTTTTGATTCACATTCGAACCTTAAAAGCAACAAAAAAGAATACAAGGAACACTCACTACACAGATGCAGTAGAACTTTGTGTACATGTACATATGCATCTTTCCCTGAATCCTTTGAGCACAAGCTTAAGACATTATGCCCCTTTGTTCCTAAATATTTCAATGCTTATTTACTTGAGAACAAGATTACTCTCTTACCCACACTACAGTGATCAATATAAAATTATGATACTAATACATTTATCTATAGCCATATTTTACCACATACCCAAATAATATCCTTTTCACCTCCCACCCCATCTGATTTATTTATTGCATTTGGTTGCTAAATTTCCTTAAGTCTCCCTCCTTACCTGTACTCTGCCCCACCAAGTTCAGGCTGGCTCAGCCTCCTGAGTGCTTTGTTTTTCTTGACTTTGATGTGAATGAGGAATTCACTACAGGGTAGTTTGAGGAAGTCCCTCAGTAACTCAAGATCCATGTTTTCAGAGACATGTCATGAAAGTGATACTGGGTCTCCTGTGCATCATCACGAGGAGCCATGAGATTGAGATGGCATGCTTAGGCCTCTCCACTATGCAGTGACTACATCGCTGTTGTAATTAACAAGGAGTTTGTGTGAGATATTTTGAGATCATTCAAATGTCCTGTCCCTCATCAAAATTTCAGCCACTAGTATTAGCATCCATTGATGATTTTCTTTAACCACATAGTTTCTTTCACTGTTTATTAGTTGTTTTCCACTGTAAGAAACCTTTTCTGGTCCATTTTAAATTAGTATAAACTCATTTAATTTTATTCAGTAAGTTATACTCATTACTGTTGCTGGTGTTGTCATTACTTTATTCACAGATTGTTGCATATTTGCTTGATGGGAACCCTTTTGTCCTCCTCTTTATTATGTCAGTATTTTTACATATACATTTCTTGATACTTGTTTCCTTTAGCACAGTTTTCTTGAGTTAGAATTGCTGGCTTAAAAGGCATGTGCATTTCAAATAATGCATGTAGTAAAACATACTTTTGGCCAGTTTGGGGGGAGAATGATACACATATCTAAATTGTGGATGTGTGCATGTGTTTTGAGTTGTTTTTAAAGAAGTGTAAGGAAATTTTGTCATCACTGGCTTTTAGCTACAGAAACATTTGCAAGAGAGGGAGATGAAGATAAAGGATGGGTTATTTTTCCCTCAGTGCTATTCAGGACTACAAGTTAACAACTATCTGAATGTCTGAACCACCTTCTTAAGTGTATTTTAAAGAATAGGTGACAAATCAACATATAACTTACATTAAGTAATAAAACCTGTGTGGGAAAGTTAGAAATTAGCATCCATGGCAACAGGGCATTTCTCACTTGAGCTCCTGCTCTAGTGGTGAGTACACCTGGACAAGTTGGTCTGTGCCTCAGTTTCCTCATTATATCCAGTGTTGTATGAGATTACAGGTATGGCCTATAAGAAGTACATTTTACATTCTGATCCATTCTGCATATCTGTATGTGCATAACTACTCACAATTGAGTTTTAGGAAGCATAAATTAACCTCACTAGGTGCAGTGCACTCCTATATTTTCTGTTCTGTTTGTCTAGAGTGCTGACGATGCTTTTGACATTGTTTTTAAATTAGAAACTTACAGATTATTTCTAAAAGCCCTTCAGCTCAAAAAGTTGCTTGAATATATCCTATGGAATTAGTCTGTGAGAAGAGCGTGTCACAGAAAGTAGCTTCTTGTGTACAGATAGCTCTGTACAACTCAACAAAAGCAGTCCAGTGAAAGTCTGCCCAGTGTCTTAAATCTGTCCCTCTGGTTTCAAGCACTACTGCTGTAAACTGTTTCTGTTTCCTGCCCCTCCTTGGTCTCAGTGCTGCAGATTGAATACAGGTCCTAGGAGAGTAGACAAAGTGCTCTGCCTGTGAGCTGCATCCCCTGGCCTATATTTTCCCCTCAGTGACGTGCACACAACACATTAATTACTGTTTATGACACAGATACTTCATAGACAAAGTTGATTTAATAAACAGCTCTGTTGGATTTCAGTTGGATTGAAAGTAAGACTAATCAACACTCCGGCTTTCTTTGAATTTGTGGGCGTTTTTCTTACCTGGAGTGAGTAGTACTCATTTTATGACTATCCTTGCAGAAGAAGCTGAGCTCCCAAATACAAAAGCCTTACCTTTGCATCCTTTCTTTTCTCCCTCTTCCACTCTGCTCTGGTATCGCAGATTCAACTCAGGGTCTCTGCCCTGACACGGAGGAACATCCCCAGCCCTTTTCTGTGACAACAGGGTCTTGAAAAGTTTCTGAGTTACCCAGGTTAGGCTCAAACTTGTAAATCTCCTGTCTGAGGTAGCTCTAAAGCCTCAGCAAAAGGCTTTGCTGGAGAGAATGTTATTTTCCTTTTCACTTTGCGCTTTAGGTTTCAGGGAGAAAGATACGTGGAATTTAACATCTATCATACTGATAAACACAAAATTAAAAGAGAAATTGGGAATGTGTCTTCTTGACATGCTAGCCCTTTCCCTTGAGTTTCTGTTACAGTGTAAGCGAAATTATAAATCACTTTCGTGAAATGGGAGCTGTGGGGCTGGTTATATTGGGGAGATGTTTTTTCTCTTGATACAGAACATTTGAAGATGCAAAAGTAATTACTTGTTCTTTTCTGAGCCGGTCTTTTTAGATTTGTATGAGTTATGGTTAGACAACTCAAGTATAAAGAATAAGGGAAATTGTACTCTTTTGCCCCAGCTAGTCTGAGCATCCCATGGTCATTTTTATTACTTTTCAGTACATTTTTAGATCTGTTATTTAGACTTGGCATGTCTTGTCTTAAAACCTGTTCACTTCTGTTTAGTTGGTATTTCTTCCTTGCATTCTTCGCCCCAAAATGTAAAATAAAAAAATCATAACCATGGTGCCTTTATATAGAAATTTATTTAGTTTCTCCTTGCAGTCTCAGCTCTGAAAGACAAAGTGAGATTAAAATCAGTAATTGTCCCTTATATAGATTTTTTTCAGTGAAGTTCACTTATAATTTTATTGCTAATTTGATCTGTGGATTTGTAGTAATTTCCTTTTTATTCACTTAAAGATAGGTGCAGATAAGAGTAGTTCAAATGTTTGTCTTTATAAATTCTCACAAAAAGTGAGATTATGGTCTTTACTTTTATTTGGTATCAGTGAGCTTCCAAAATTAATAGTTTAGTAAAAATAGAACAATGGTTATTTGGTTTTAAATGAAGAAATCGGGACAAAGAGAAAATTCGGATTGATTAATAAGGTGATGACAAGAGGATTTGAACACAGAAATTCATACCGTAATTTCAAAGTAGAAATGTGTAACAATCTTCTGAATACTAAAGTAGATGATGAGAATAATAAAAATGTCCTCAAAAACAGCCCTTCAACAACTGTGAATTTGACATGGCTTTTACAGCAGCCTTCCTTTCAAAACAAAGGGCCTTCCTTATCTTTGAAAGGCGGCTAATGGCAAGGACATAAATATATCTCATTTTCCTTTGCTTTGTTGGTCAGAATTAATCTCCTCTCAATTCAGTCCAAGATTTAAGCCCAGTATGGGCTGGGGATGTAGTTCAATGGTTATGCACCTACCTGGCAAGTTCAAGGGCCTGGGTTTGATCTTTCATAAAAAAAAAAAAAGTTATGAAGGATTTTGATTTGTAAGGTCTCTTATTGAGTTACACAGAATAAGGGAGATACTGAGAGTTAATCTCTATGCAGTTTACACAGAACATTGCAACTTAATTTGTTTAGAAACTTTATATGACATTAAATGTTTGAAAGATAATTTGATTAACATCCACTCTTCCCATCCCATTTGCACTTTCCTGTACTTGCAAGTTAAATAACAAGCATACTCCAAATGAAAAATATTTTAAAAGTTTATTAGCTTAACCCAATTTCACTCATCTTAAATGAAACTTAGGTAAACTAAGTTAGATTATTTAACTAGGTATAATATACCTCATTCCCGTTTTCTCTATTAGTGAGCTATAAATGTCTTACTATATTCATTTAGTAGCTGTGTCCATGTGAGAATCAAGATGAGCCTGATGAGCCTGAGTTTGCAATCAGTAAATGGTAAATAAAAGAAAATCAACCTAGCATGGGTTTGTTACTTTAAAACACAGTTTTAAGTTAGGATCAGATTGCTTGGTGTTTCATAAAGAACAGGATCTTCACTGTGTAGAAATCCCAATTGATTCAGATGAGACTTCATTATCAATAAACTGGCATCTGCTTAACGTGGATTTGCTGCATTCATACACTGATTTTATAAGGCAACAAAGAATTTAATAAAAACCTGATAGAAAGTTCAGATTATTTACCCAGTCCACACTACTCCAGTAATCAGCACTTGGGAAAACCAGAGTTAAGGCTCAAATAACTGATCCAGTGTTATGAAATCACTAGTAATAGTAATACATTTGACTAGTCTGATTTATTTTGGATCTTTTTGGTTTGTGATACTTTCCTGAATATAATATCTATGTTCCTTTTTTGAGGAGAAGTCCCTTACCTATATAATATTGCATATAATTTAATAAGATTACTGAAAGTGTAGGTAAATTTTGTGTGCACAGGTTATTAACTCGACTATATTATATTTCCTGTGTATTGGTTGCATTTCCAGTGGGAAAATATTTCTCTGTCTTCATAATGAGGCTTGGACATGTGACTTCTTTTAGCCAGTAAAATGCACTTAGGATCCAGAGATGTTCAGAGGAATTACGAGGTTCTGTCTCTCTCTTCTCCTCTGCTGTGATACCACTAGGGCTTTAGTTGAGACCTCCTTCATTCTGACACTCTGAATGAGCACACATGGTGCAGAGCTGCTGCCTGTCTTCTTTATGAAATACCTATTCATCTCTAATGTGAGCAAAAGCGGCCACTATTGTAAAGGATCTAGATTTTAGGGTCATTTGTTTTTTTGAGTACCTGACTGACTTAGGGACCCTAGAGTAAGAACATTTGTGCAAAATCTAGGTGAGGGTTTTTTTTAACATCAGTAAAAAAATACTCAGTACTATTTTATGAGGCATTAAAACTTTTAATAGGCATTACTTATAACTTTTTTTTTGAGACAAGGTAGTTCAGGCTGACCCTGAGCTCATTATGTAGCCTAGGCAAGCTTTGAACTCAGCGATCCTCCTGCCTCTGCCTCCTGAGGGCTAGGATTACAGGCGTGAGCCTCCTTGCTCGCTCGGCATTTTGGTATGTGGTACTGATTGCTAGGATTACAGACGTGACCCACCACACCTGTTGGTTTGTGGTTACTGGGGATCAGACTCCGGACCTTGCACTTCTAAGGCAGACACTGGAACCACTGAGCTAAATCCCTGGCCCTACTCAGTAACTTTTGGAGTAGGTATGATTATTCACATTTTAGAGAAGGAAAGAACTGAAGCAAGAGAAGTTAAACAACTTGTGCAAAGTCACATATGTATTAAGGGGAGCCAAGTGTTCAGGCAGTTGGATTCCTTACTTTGAAGCACTGTTATGACAGACTGTGTCGCGTCCGCCTCGACCAGCAAGGACACGACCCGGTGAGAGTTGTTCCTCAAGCAGTTTAGTCAGGAACCTTGAAACATCTTCTGACCACGGGGAGACCCTCCCACAGACTTAAGTACTCCTAGGCCAGCCAATCTCAGTGAGCCACGTGGGCAAAGCAGATAGGTCACTCTTATGCGGAAACAGGCCTCTGGAACAGGCACAGCCAAATAAGGACTTGTTTACCACAGAGGGCGCTCGCCAGCAGACTGGCGGAAGGCGGAAACCGGCGCCATCTTTAAGGCGCGGCACATCGCAGCTCTCCACAAGACTGTATGTAGATTAATGGTGTATGTTTTTCTCGCCAGTGTGGAAGCACCTTTTGTCTGTAGTTGATGTCTCCTAGGTAAAGAACTATATACATTTTTCTTGTATTACATTATAACTTTCCCATAACTCTTAAGAATTTGTTTAGAAAGAGTATTCTTTCTATTTTGGGGATTGTGAATTAGATAAGCATCATGTTGTTTTCTGTTACTTGAGTTCATTAGATAAAAATTTGCCCTGATCGTGTGGGAATCATGGTGATCCTCTCCAAACACTGCCCAATCTGCCTTAATAGGTGTAATAAGAAAATATTAATGAACTTTTCACTTCATCCTTCTAAAGTTTTTTCTCTTAACAGTTTAAGTCAATACATGTTCTGTTTCTCCCTGGGAAAGAATTTGAGATTCTTAAAATATACCATGTTCATTTTGGATAATGCTTGAAAAATGGTTTGCACTGAATATTCTCCAAGTTTTGCCTTGAAGGAAAGTGTTTCTCAGAAGAGCACTCTACTCTATGAGAAACCTCTGAAACACATGCAGCAGGCAGCATCAGGACTTAAAAAACTGGTGACCTTGATGTGAGTTGCTAAGCCTGAGAACTGACTGGAAGAGACAGTGGGGCGGTGGCTTAGTAAGAGCTGCTCCCTGGGTGCTGAGAGTGAGGACCGGGCCAGGCGCTCAGGTATCACTGAGCAGGAGCAGGGAGGGACGCTGCTGTCCGCTGCCCTCTGTGCTTCCTGTGGAAGATGCATTTTGTCTTTTTTCCTGTCACTTCTCTTGGTAGCACGAGGACTGGAGAGAATTATAAAAACAGTGATCTAAGAAGAGGGAGTGACCTGTTTTTTGTAATGTATCCCCAAATGCTTTTTAAATTTTTCTTGTGTCACTGAAATATTTACAGCCTTAGATGTGGGCTGAAAAATCTCTCAGGCTCCAGCTTCTCCAGTAGTACACAGATGCTGTTCCTTTGCATTTGAGTGATTTGTGAAAGATATTAAACTCTAATGGATAGGCGGTGTCTTTAGATGTTACCAGGAATCAGCTGTGAACAATAAACATTTTTAGGGGAAGCCAACTCAGGCCTTAATCATGCTAGGCAAGCACCTGCTGAACTACATTCCCCCCCCCCAAATAAAACTTTTTGTTTTGCTTTTAGATTCTTTTTTTCCACAATATGCCTATCTCTAGTGTTGATTTTGATGAGTGAGCAGTATGTATATGTGTATTTGTTGAGTACAATACAATATTTGGTTGAAACTACATTAAAGTCATAAAATTCATAAAATTTTGTTTTCAGGTTTTCAAAAATTGACACTTTATGGTCGGACTGAAAGAGGTAAATGTCTCATGCACATTTTTATAATACTAATGGATTGTTAGATGTAGTGTTGCCATGCTAATTTATGCTGTGTAAATTAATATGAGATACTGGGAAAACTGTATAATCTGCACAGTAAATACCACATAAGGAACAAGCCTTACTTCAAATAACTTTTTGCTAGTTTGTACTTAGAGCAGTCTCCCTGTAAGTGTGAAGAATCCAGAGACTGTTATTTCAGTTACAAAACCACATTATAAAATACACACTGATAAGTTTTGTCAAATTCACATATTATTGACTGTTTTTGCAAGAATCATTTGAGGACATGTTTTTAGCAGTCCATATAATACCTTCTATGTTCTCACATAGAATTATACAACTTTGGTTCTGTATTTAAGCACACAGGAAGTCACTTGAGAGACATTTTTTTTTCTTATTTTGAGACAGGGTCTCGCTTTGTAGTTCAGGCTGGCCCTCAGCTCACTATGTAGCCCAGGCAAGCATCAAACTCAGCAATCCTCCTGTCTCTGCCTCAGGCGTGAGCCACCACACCCAGCACTTTGGTATGTGGTATTGATGGTTGGTGGGCGTGAGTCACCACACTCAGCATTGTATGTGGTTACCAGGATCGAACTCAGGGCCTTGAGCTTGCGAGGCAGGTGCCGGAACCACTGAGCTAAATCTCTGGCCCTTGAGAGACATTTTGAGTCCTGTTAAGGCTGTTTTGCCATCATTAGTAGTAAGGATGAAAATTTTTTATATATTCAGGAACAATCTGTAAAATCCATTATCTGCTTATTGATAGGGATATTAATGTTTATGCTGTGCTTAGAAGCACTCTTGCTTCCTATAAATAAATTTTATAGCAATTTAAAATCCATTAATGTCTCAGAAAACTAATATTATTAAACTGTCAGTATCCAGTAAGTTAAATTCAGCAAGTCTGTGTTGGGTATTATGTGGCAGGCATTTTGTTAGGATCCAGGAAATACAGTAAATAGACATTAATTCATCCAACAAATGTTTGTTAGGTATCTTCAGTGAGTAATCTCCAGAACTTCCTTGAAGGTATGTGAAGTGTTCAGAGACAGTAAGAGTTACTGAAATGAGCACCCAGTTAAAGGTCTCCAGTGTGCCATGATCAGCTAACATTTGAGAAACCAGAAAGCACCACAGACTGGCTGAAGCAGAGTTGGTAGAGTAGAAGTAACAAGGCAGACAGAAACCAGTGGCCACAGGAATTTCTACATTCTTAACCCTGTTAAGATTTTGGGTCTGATTGTAAAGGCATGGGAGGCCATTGAAAGTTCAGGCAGGAAAGTAACATCAGAGCTGTTGGTTTTTTTCATGAAATTTTGAGGAACTCATCTTGCTTGTGGAGAGTGGATTAGAGTGACTAGAGAAGGATATATACAAATTTTATTTTATCTTAATTTATGTGAAGTTTTTGAGACAGGGTCTCACTTTGTAGTTCAGACTGGCCCTGAGCTCACTATTTAGCCCAGGCAAGCTTCAAACTCACAGCACACTTTCTGCTTCTGCCTCCTGAATCCTGGGATTACCGGCGTGAGCCATCATGCCTGGCATTGTAGTGTGTGGTGTGCCTGGGATCAAACTCGGGACCTTGTGCTTGCAAGACAGACACCAGAACCACTGAGCTAAACCCCCAGCCTTATACAACAGATTTTAATGAAGATGCTGTTGTGAGAATCCGACAGATGATGCCTTAGACTACAGTGGAAGTGGATGGAACCTGAAGATACTGTAGGAGTTGTAAATAGCTTGGTTTTGTGATGTAGTATTAAGGGAGGAAGACTATGAACTCTTAGGATTATCTGCAGGCTTCTGACGTCAGCTCCTGGGTGAATGTTGTTGCCAGTCACATGGGATGGGAAGAACGGAGAAGACAACGTTACTTTAAGTGTTGAAGTTTTTCTTAACGTATACAGGTTCATGGATTCAGCAGCAATGCAGGCTAGGAGTCCATGATCATTATTATGCTGTAAGTTTGTGGGTTTGTGTATATAAGGTATGTATTTTTAACTTGTCTGAAAGCAACCAAAAGTTTTCATGAAATAGTATTGTTCAGTCTGTATATGCTAAGGACAGTAAAGAAAGAAAGAAACAAAAAACAGCCTGGTTTTTCAAGAGAAATAAACATCAGGAGGGGATAGGTAGGATTTGATAGGGACAGGATTTTTTTTTTCAAAAGCTAGAAGAGATTATGAAATGATGTTTAAATAAATCCAGTTTCCCCCACAAGTGAGGGTCCAAGGTGAATATAAACTTAAATAGTAGCAAAGTCCATTGATTTTCTTTTAACACTTTTTGAAACCATTTTGTTCTTGCTGAAACTACTAACATGACTAATGTGCAACTACTACAATTTTGTTAAGATTTTAATCAGAAAGCTAACACACTAGTTTCTGAATTGGCTGGCTGTTGTTAGTGGCTTTATAGGTCTTTCAGATGTTTGGGGATGGGGTAGAAAGTTGGGAGCTGTGCAACTTTAGAAATCTAGAAATGCACCTGCCAGGGGAAGGTGTAGCCTGTTATGGACATGAACTGGGGAGAGAGAGGAGCAGGACCACAGAACCTTGTTCGGTAAAGGGAAGTTTTACACAATGCCTTGCATGAATCAAACTCTCAAGATAAAGGAAATGAATTTTTATTGTGAGTGATAAAACCCCTGGCAAGATTTCCCTTTTTAGTTTAATTGACTGAAATATGAAGTATTTTATGAGATAAAATACCAAATTAAAACCTCCGGTGGGAACATGGAGTTTTAATCTCTGATATAAAATCTGGTGGGAGTTGAACCCTGGGAATGGGCATGTGGGAACTGGCCAAGTACACTCTACTGGCTGCAAGCTGGGAAATGGTTCCTTCAATGGTGTATCCTATAGTGGAAGGAGAGGAGGCATAAGTCAAATTAATCTGTATCTCAAGCCCCTGCTTAAAGTTTGTTCTGAGAGGTACATTGCCTGACCTTGCTACACACCACAGTCTTCTGTGACACCTATAGGGTGACACCTGTTGCCCTATTGATTCTAAGATTTAAGAAAATGAAAGTAAAGTCCCCTGCAGTATACCTGGCTCATGGTAGATACTTAAACTCTTAGCTCCACATTCATCTCCCACTTGATTTTTTTTAGAGTCCACACTAATGATGTTGAAGCCCTATTGTGAGCCTAATTGTCTTCGTGAGTTGGAACAAGTGATGTTGAATTTCTTCTTTCTTCTGATTATGAAATAGAAATTCACAGGTTTTGAAAAACTTGATGCTTTAGAAATGTTTACCCACATGAAACTATTGTAGCAGTGCTCTTAAAGGCACATAAAATAGTGAAGTATTTGAAATAACTATTGATACTTTTAAATGCAATCCTGTGACAGGTTATTCTTTTTTAAACAAGGAAACATTTGGTTACTTCTTTATTCATCATGTGGGGCACTGTCTTTATCATGGGCCCTATATAATGTAGGAGACTAAAAAGTGGACATAGTTGGTCTTGGGCTATGGGAAGTCCAGAATGTTGTGTCAGGAAAGTTGGACATTATGTATCAGAACTTTTAGGAGGGTGCCTTCTCTTTTCACTAGTTGATCTGCTTCTAGATATGTAATCCAGGGAAGCTTGACAAAATATTACTTATATTAGTGAAAAATTAGTATTTAAAAATGTGTAACAATAGGTTTAATTGCTACATCAGTAAATGGACATATTACACAGCATGACACAGTGTGGTCCCAGAGAGGCAGGAAGTGACCTAATGGTGCTGGTGAAGCTGTTGGATTTGGCTGCCCACATTCTCACTGCACTTTGTCTCTTCCACTGTCTCTAGAGTGATCTTTCACAAAATAGTCTACTGCACAAAGTATTCTGAAAGACTGGGAGCACCACGAAAGAGCCCCACCTTTCTGCTGCCAAGTCCCCTCACCTGCATCTTCTCTGAAATCATAACTTGTCTGGTTACTACCTGGGCCTATTTGTTTACCTCTCAGATAGAAAGCTGGATGTGGAAGAAGCTGATCAGCTCACACTCCCACCCTCTCCTAGATCATGACAGTATACACCTTTCAGAATGACTTCACAACAGAGAATATATGAAAATAATTTGGAAAGGATTTCAGGGGCTTCACTAAACTAAGCTGTTTTCAAAATTAACTTGTCTTCTCTGTAACTCTTTCTGGTAACCTGTTTTTCTCCTATGAGAAGATGAATGACAGAGACGTGTCATCACTGGGACAACACTGTACCATGCTATGTAATATGTCCTCAGATCATGTCAGATTGTAGTGATACTGATAAGGTTGTAGAGCACAATAGAAATGGCTCTCTGGTTCAAAAGACAAGACTGTGTAGAATATTAAGGACTATCTTTTGTTTCTCCAAATTGGTAAAGTATAACCTGTCCTTCATAAAGGAGCATCAGATTTTAAATGAAACGTACAGAGAGATACAGGAAATAATCATCTTTGTATGCCCACCATTAGTTTAAGAAAAAAAATTAAAGACTTAAGACATTTCTCTCTGTTCTTTCTGTTTCTTTCTTGTAAACTGACTGTAACTGGATATTATTTAATCTCAATTTTCTGCCCCTTCTGGTAAACTTAGGCTGCTCACATTTATTATTGTTACTGATGAACTTATGTCTACCATCTTACCATGTGTTTTCTGCTTACCTTTCTGGTTTTCATGCAGCTGTTTTTCTTCTGATCTATTGATTTGAGCAACTTTTCTTATGGGGTTACTCTTGAAATTTAACATATATCCTTGCCTTTACAGAGTCTAATATTCAGCGTCTACCATTCTTCTGAATACTGAAGACTTAGGAAAATTTTAATTCTGATCACCCTTTACCAGCCTTTGTTTTGACCAGGGTTTTACTTCTGTGCTTTTCTGGTCACTCAAATTAGTCTTTATAATTGCTATTGTTAAATTTAATACAAACTTTCGTTGTTTCTTTTCTTTTTTTGGCCGGGCGTGGTGGCTCAGGCCTGTCATCCCAGCACTCAGGAGGCAGAGACAGGAGGATTGCTGAGTTTGAGGCTTGCCTGGGCTACATAGTGAGCTCAGGGCCAGCCTGAACTACAAGGCGAGACCCTGTCTCAAACTTCTGTTTTTTAATGTGCAGAAAACTGATTTTCTCACTCTTTTTTGCAGATTTTCAAAAGAAACAACCAGACGATGATTCCACTCCAAGTACAAGTAATAGCCAATCAGATTTGTTTTCTGAAGAGACCACCAGTGACAACAACAATACCTCGATAACCACGCCAACTCTAAGTCCCAGCCAGCAGCCGCTTACGACAGAACTGAATGTAACTTCACCGAGTAAAGAGGAATGTAAGTGCCTGGATTGTGGGTGGTGGCAAGAAAATAGCCCAAGAACCCAAGTTACGAGCTTCTTAGCTATGTCTAACCCCAGGGAAAACAGCAGTTCTTTTAATTCAAGATAAGTATTGTATTCATAGACAGGACTCAGATTCAGCAAGTTGGAAAGTAAGTTCTAGACGTTTCACAGGGTGCAAGGTCTTCTTAGGCCAATAGCTTTTTACATTAACCACCAAGGTACATGAGGTTTTAAATTATTGTAGAGCAGTGGCTCTCCACTTTTCCTGCACATCGGAATCTACTGGGGATTTGGCAGGGGTGTTAACTTTAACATTGTTCCCTGATTCTGATTTAATTGGTCTATAGGGAAGCCCAGAAATCTGACTTTTTAATTCTTCAGGAAATTCTACTGCAGCAGGGGTTTAAAATCACTGATTAGGGAACCTTAACCCTGTCTAAGGAATCTTGGATCCATTCACTATCTGGACTTGGACTGTTTCTAAGTATTTAATTTAGATAATAACACTAATGGCTTAGAAAACAGACTAATTGACGGGAGTAGGAGCTTGCCTGTGTTACTCTTTTTTTTTTTTTTGAGACAGGGTCTCGCTTTTTAGTTCAGGCTGGCCCTGAGCTCTCACTATGTCACCCAGGCAAGCCTTGAACTCAGCAATCCTCCTGTCTCTGCCTCCCGAGTGCTGGGATTTCAGGCCTAAGCCACCATGCCCGCACTGTGGTATGTGGTATTGATTGCTGGTGGGTGTGAGTCACCACAGCCAGCATTATATGTGGTTACTGGGATCGAACTCAGGACCTTGTGCTTGCGGGGCAGGCGCCGGAACCACTGAACTAACCCTCCAGCCCTGTGTTACTCTTTTGTATGTCTTTAGTGGTAGGTTATCATTTGTGTGTTTTGGAAGTTCAGTAGCTATCTAACCTTTATAATACTACAACTGCCTTTTTTGGGGACAACTATAATGTATTTGTTGAAAATTATAAGACGATAGGAGTTTTTGCTTTTCAAAAACTTCACTTAACAAAGGTGGAATTTAGTGATCCAAGTTTAATGAATATCTAGAAATGGGATAGGTTAGGACTCTGTAGTTTTGAAAAGGTTAGCAAAAAAACGTATTTGTCTAAATCTTTGATAAGCTACTGTATTTGGTTACATTGAGAATATAAAGGTCAAGAACCCTGTATCAAGAATTTACTGTTTAGCAGAGCAAATTAATATTTGTTATATTGTATCAGAGGTTGGCAACCAGGTGTGAATATTTGATAGTGTCTGTAGGCCAAGGAGACCTACACATCCTGTATCACATAGTATGGCTCTCCACAGAAAAGATCCTTTTTGATAGGTCAATAATATGGAAGTTTAGGAATTCTGATGTATGGTAGTATGTATCTATTTTAACAGCTCTGCTGTGTACTAAACACAGTGACTATTTGAAGAAGGGCTTGACTCACTAAAGAGGGTAATATTGAGATGGACAAAAAGTAGAGAAAGCATTCTGCACAAAGTAGCATGAGGTCTAGAGGAAAGGGGCACTGAATTCCTACATGGGCAGCGACTCCTTTGGGCCCCTGTATGGAGGAGAGTGGGAGACAAACCCGGAAAGGTGAATGACAGCCAAGTCATAGAAGCTGGGTTGCTCAGCACAGCTGTCTGGACTAAACAGTGACCATGTTTTTGAGCAGAGAAAAGCAGTAGCAGTGTAGTTCTTTTGGAAGTAACCTGGCAGTGTTGAAAATAGAATTGTGCTGGAGTGGTATTGCAGAAAAAGACTTGCAATATTATAACATGTTTAAAACAAAACAAGACAAAATGCCTGGTAGTGTGAAGGTAGAGATTTTGTTTTGTTTTAAAAAACAGTTCTAGATCGTGTACTTACTGAGTTGATAAAAGCTATGGCTGCTTTTCTTAGAAAAATCTATGCTCTCCATTTACACTCAGTTTTACATAAAATTTCTCTTAACACTCATTACAGCCTTGAGCTCAAGAGCTCATAGTCAAAAGGGAAAGGCTGGAGCAGATGAAGGACTTACCTGATAGTACCTTGATTGGACAGGCCACAACAAACCATTCAGTCAGCCAGAATGCATACAAGTCTTAAGATAACAGTAGTTACTATTGACTAAGCACTTGACAGTGAGACATTATTCTACTCACTTGGCATATGTATTCCTCAAGACAACCTAATGAGGTGTATATTACCATTATCCTTACTGTGCAGGTAAGAAACCAGTTAAAACGAGATCAAGTAATTTGCCCATACTCACAAACTAGTAGTTACCAGAATTAGGATTCACATTCAGACATTTGGCTTCAGAATCCATGCTTTTTAATCAGTTAATTCACAATGTAAAGTGCACCCATCACAGAGTATATTCAGTTTGTCAAAAATCAGTACTTGGCCTGCCTATAATTTAGGTATGTAGAAACCCAAATCATAACCAGAAGATACTTTAACCCATCTTGAAAAGTCAATATAACAGGGATTGGGAGTAAACATGTATCCATAAAATTAAAACATCTTCTCTGGAGACCAACTTTTATGGAACCTGACCATACCAAGGATTTATATAGCAGATGGCAAGATATGGGCCAGGACAAATGGAGTGAAAGGGAAGTGAGCTTTTGCTCAAAAGCTTTTGCTCAGAGGTGGGTTGTCTGATACACTCCAAAGGACGTCTGGAGGTCTTTGGTTTCAGTGCAAGAGTCTATCTTCAAACTTCTTCCCCCCCACTGCTTGGCTTAGTCTTATCCTAAAATCTGGAGCCTTGGATACATCTCTTCCTGTGTTTCATTCTAGGCCATATAGGCTATTACCCTTTTTCTTTTGATTTAGAAATATCTTTTGCAGAATAACTACAACTTAAAGGACTAAGTGAGGTTTACATTGTCATTGTTTTTGATTTTTTTGTTTTTGAGACAGGGTCTCGCTTTGTAGTTTAGGCTGGCCCTGAGCTCACTGTGTAGCCCAGGCAAGTCTTGAACTCAGCAATCCTTCTCTCTCTGCCTCCCAAGTCCTGGGATTACAGGGGTGAGCCACCATGTCTGGGATTGCTTGTGGTTACCTGGGATCAAACTTGGGACCTTGCACTTGAAGGCAGATGCCAGAACCACTGCGCTAAATCCCAGGCCCTGCTTTGTCATTGTTTAAGAGGATTCAGTCCATAGTTTGATCAGCTAGCTCCACAGCAGAAACAGCATGGCAAAGGGCCATGGTGGAGGGAAACTGCTCATATCATGGGAGCCGGGAAGCAGAGGGAGAGAGAGCATGGTGGGTCCTCCTCCACCCCTGGACCTGCCTTTTTTTTTTTTTGCTTTTTGGAGACAGGGTCTTGCTTTGTAGTTCAGGCTGGCCCTGAGCTCACTATGGTGCCCAGGCAAGCCGCCGCGAACTCAGCAATCCTCCCGTCTCTGCCTCCCGAGTGCTGGGATTACAGGCGTGAGCCACCACGCCCAGCATTATATGTGGAAACCGGGGATCGAACTCAGGTCCTTACGCTTGCGAGGCAGGC
>PVIC010024056.1:0-26354 GCA_004025085.1 Thryonomys swinderianus
CTGACTCCTGAGGAGTTCTATTTCAGAACAAGCAGAATCTAACTCATGCTCCATTTGCTCAAGTTCACTGTTGAGGGCTTCAACTTTTTCTTTCAATCTGTTACCCTCTGCTTCAGCAGTGCTAAGTTCCCATTTGAGGGTATTGTTATCTGCCTCTGTTGGGCAGGCTTTATTTTCCCAGTTTTCAGTATCTTCACTAGCTTTTCAGAATTGATCCATTATTTGCCAGTTCTCAGATTGTTCAGACTGTTTATGTATTCTTGAGCTTGTTAACTTCTCAATTAGTATGTTGGACCTTGTGCTTATGTCGTTAAGCTTATTATGTGTATCATTCAGTTTTTTGGACAATACCTGGTTGTCCTTGACAAAGCCCCGCAGGTGGTGCCACAGCTCCCTGCATGTCTCGGGCGGTGGGCGGGCAGGCCTTGGGGACAGGCGGGTGTGACACTCAGGCAGTGAATCAGACCCTGGGACTTTGTGGACTGCCAGGCAGCAACTCCCACACTGGAACGTGGCAGAAAGTACCAGACAGTGACCCCAACATAGGAACAGGGGAGACAGTGCCAGGCAGGGACTCTGACAGAGGAATGCAACAGGAGGTGCTAAGCTGTAAACCCAACATAGGGAAGTAGAAGATAATGCATGTGAGAGGCTCAGACACAGGCACATGGTGGAAAGTACCAGGCAGCACCTCCCACATAGGAGCATGGTAGAAGGTGCCAGGCAGCAACTCTGCCATAGGAATGTGGCAGAAGGTGCCGGCAGTGAGTCCATCATTAAAATGGGGCAGATAGAATGAGGGGGTGACTCTGATAAAGGATTATGCCAGAAGATGCCAGGCAGGGGACCCCACATTGGGACCTGGGGGATGATGGGAGGGGCTCAGACACAGGGATAAGGTGGAAGGTGCCAGACGGTGTTTCAGACAGAGGCAAGTGGTAGAAGATGCCAGGCAGTGAACCGAACACTAGGACGTGGAGGATGAGAATGATACCACAGAGGGGCTTAGACTTCGGGACGGGATTTGCCAGGCAGCACCTCCCAGAGGAACATGGCGGAAGGTGCCCGTGAGTGGACCTAACATTGGGAAGTGGAAGATAATGCTTGGGGTGGGTCGATTTAGGGCACAGTGGAGTTTGCCAGGCAGCACCTCCAGTAGAAAGAATATGGCAGATGGTGCCAGGCAGCGACTCTGACAGAGGAACATGGCAGAAAGTACCAGGTGGTGAACCCAGTACTGGGATTTGGAAGATAATGCAGGGGGTGCTCAGCACAAGGCCACGGAGGACGGTCCCAGGCAGCAAGTCCCACACAGGAACGTGGCAGAAGGTGCCAGGCAGTGCCTCCACTATAGGAGTGCAGAAGACAGTGCAATGCAGTGACTATGACAAAGGAACATGGCAGAATGAAACAGGCAACAGCCCCATCAGTGGGACATCATGTGTGGTGCCATGGACTGGCTCTGACATAAGGATGCAGTGGAAGGTGCCAGGCAGCAACTCAGTATAAGAATGTGGCAGAAGGTGCCAGGAAGTGAGCCCAACAATAGGACTTGGAGGATGATGCGTGGGGGAGGTCAGACATAGGGACGCACTTGAAGGTGCCAGGCAGCAACTCTGAAAAAGGAATGCAATAGGTGCCAGGCAGCAAACCCAACATTGACTATGGCAGATGATGCAAGGGAAGGCATCAGACACAGGGACCAGGCAGAAGGTGCCAGGAAGCAACTCTGACAGAGGAACATGGCAGAAGGTGCCAGGCAGCGACTTCACCATAGGAAGGTAGAAAATGGTGTGAGGCAGCAACTCAGAGAGAGGATCATGGCAGAAGATGCCAAGCAATGAACTCAACACTGGGATGTGGAAAATGATGCATGGGAGGCTCTCAGACCTAGGGATGCAGTGGAAAGTGCCAGGCAGCAAGTACCACATAAGAACTTGGCAGAAGGTGCCAGGCAGCAAACCCAACAGAGTGATGCAGCAGATGGTGCTAAAGAGCAGATCCAAAATAGCGATGTGGCAGACGGTGCCAGGCAGGGATTCAGACAGAGGAACATGGCAGAAGATGCCAGGCAGCAAACCCAACATTGGGATGTGGTGAATTATGCGAGAGAGGGGCTCAGACACAGGGTCTTGGCGCAAGGTGCCAGGCAGCAACTCCCACATAGGAACGTGGCAGAAGGTGCCAGGCAGAGAACCCAACATTGGGAAGGGGTGGATGCTGCTGCGAGCACAGGGACATAGAGACACAGCAGAGAGTGCCTGGCAGTGACTTTCACAGAGGAACGCAGCAGAATGTGCCAGGCATGGAACCCAATCTTGGGACTTGGCAGCTGGTGCCAGACAGCAAATCTGACATAGAGATGCAGCAGAGGATGCCAAGAACAACTCCCACATAGGAATGTGGCAGAAGGTGCCAGGAAACAAATCCAACATTGCAAAGGGGCAGACAATGCCAGTCATTGTCCCCGACATAGGGACACAGCAGAGGGTGACAGGAATAGCCTACATAGGAGCATGGGAGAAGGGTCCAGGCAATGAACCCAACATAACGATGGGATGTACCTGGCAGCGGGTCCAAAAATAAAACGTGGCAGAAGGTGCCAGGCAGCAACTCCCACATAGGAACACTGCAGAATGTGCCAAGCTGCGACTCCAACGTAGGAATGAGGCAGAAGATGCCAGGCAGCAACTCTGACAGAGGAGCATGGCAGAAGTTGCCAGGCCACAAACTCAACACTGGGACTCCCGTATGGTGCCAGGCAGTGGGTCCAACATAGGGATGAGGTGGATGTTACCCAGAAGCAGTTGCAACAGAGAGATGTAGAAGAAAGTGCCAGTCAGTGAGTCCAGTATAGGAGCATGGCAGAAGGTGTGAAGCAGCGACTCCAACATAGAAACAAGGCAGAAGGTGGCAGGCAGCAACTCTGACAGAAGAACTTGGCAGATGTTGCCAGGCAGCGAACCCAACCTGGACTCTGTGGATGGTACCAGGGAGTGGCTCCAGCATAGGGATGTGGTGGAAAGGACCAGGCAGCAATTCCCACATTGGAACATGGTAGAGGGTGCCAGGCAGAGAATCCAACATAGGAACATGGCAGAAGGCGTGAAGCAGTGACTGCGACATAGGAACGCTGCAGAATGGCCCCAGCTCCAATGTGGGAACGAGGCAGAAGGTGCCAGGCAGTCATTCTGATAGAGGAATGCAGTAGAAGTTGCCAGGCAGTGAACTCTACATTCGGACTCTGTGGAAGGTGCCAGGGAGTTGGCTCCAGCATAGGGACACGGAGGAAAAGACCAGGCAGCAACTCTCGGAAACCTGGAAGGAGATCCAGGCAGCGACTCCAACATAGGAATGAGGCAGAAGGTGCCAGGCAGCAACTCTGACAGAGGAACACGGCAGAAGTTGCCAGGCAATGATCTCAACGATAGAATTCTGTGGATGGTGCCAGGGAGCGGCTCCAACATACGTATGTGGCGGACAGGGCCAGGCAGTAACTCCAACATGGCAACATGGCAGATGGTACTAAGCAGTGCCTCTGACAGAGGAATGCTGCAGAAGTTGCCAGGCAGCAAACCCAGTATTGTGATGGGGTGGATGTTGCCAGGGAGCAGCTCTGACATAGGGAAGCAGCGGTGGAAGTGAATCCAGCATTGTGATGGGGTGGACAGTGCCAGGCGTCATCTCTGATGTAGGGACTTGGTGGAAGGCGACAGGGAGCAACGCCTATATGGGAACGTGGCAGAAGGTGCCAGGCAGTGAGCCCAGCATACAGATGGGGTATACCCAGGAGCAGCTCCAAAAACGGACTGTGGCAGAAGGTGCCAGGAAGCAGCTCCCACATAGGAACATGGTAGAAAGTACCAGGGAGTGACTCCAACATAGGAACATGGCAGAAGATTCCAGGCAGTGACTCCGACATAGGAATCAGGTAGGCAGTGCCAGGCAGCAATCCCAACATTGGGGTAGGGTGGATGTTACCGAGGAACAGTTCCAACGTAGAGACATAGAAGAAGGTGCCAGGCAGCAACTCCCACATAGGAATGTGTCAGAAGGTACCAGGCAATGAGTCTGATATAGGAACGTGGCCGAAGGTGTGAAGCAGCAACTCCAACATAGGAATGTGTCAGAAGGTGCCAAGCCCCAACCCCAACACAGGAATGAGGCAGAAGGTGCCAGGCAGCCATTCTGATAGAGGAATATAGCAGAAGTTACCAGGCAGTGAACCCAACACTGGGACTCTGTGGATGGTGCCAGGGAGTGGCCCCAACATAGGGATGTAATGCCCCGATCACAAGTCCCCAAAGATCGCCAAGACCAGCAGGATGTAAAGTACACAGGGTCTTTTATTCTGCAAGCTCCAGAGTGAGGGCTGGCAACTCTCCTCACACAGGAGGGAGGAGTCGGTGGCCCCAACTCCTTGGGAGACAGGGTTTATAAAGGGAGAAACTGAAAGTGGGGCTTTCCAGGCCTTGGCATTACATAATTGGGTAGAGGGCCTAGGGGCGTGACTTTCTCAAGCTACTTGGGAAGGGGGTTTTCAGGGTTTTACCACAGGATACATCCTGTACATGCTTGGCACAATCTGCTCTTTAATTCTCAGAACTCTCCTGTCTGCTGACTTTTCGGAGAATCGGTGAGCAAGGGAGTTCGCTTTGAGGCCAAATACATAATATGGACGCTTTACACAAGATGGAGTCAGTCTGGCCTTTACAAGGGACACAAGGACCCAGCAGCAACTCCAACGTAGGAATGTGGCAGACGGTGCCAGGCAGTGACTCTGACAGAAGAAAATGACAGAAGGTGCTTGGCAGTGACCCCAACATTGGGATGGGGCAGATGTTGCCCAGGAGCGGCTCCCACATTGGGACGCAGCAGACGGTGCCAGGCAGCAACTCTGACAGAGGAATCCAGCAGAACATGCCGGGCAGTGAATCCAACATAGGGTTAGGTTTTAGGAATCTCACCTACAGCAATTATTACAGATAACCACCCTACCTTACGCATGCTTGGATTTTGAGTGTGAAGGCTTTGTACCTAATAAAGTACAGGAACTCCAGGATAAGGGCCTTCTGCTGCTGCTACTCAAAAAGGCAGGGTTGAACTTGGGCTCAGCCTTTTTCTCAAGGTTCCAATTTTGTCGACTGTTGGTTGTTAATCCTTCCACTGCAGGACTAACAGGGGACTGGAGGTTGCCATGAGGGTTCTGGCTGTGTCCTCTTCCCTGGTCTCCCACAATAGTGATCCAGTGGGAAAACAAGTGGGCATGTAAAGAAGAAAAACTCAGATAGGTGATGGATCTGAGGGTCTTGGTTGTCCAATGAGGTCACCGATCCCTATCCAGAGTTTGTTAAACCAGGTGTTATCAGGAATCTTATTCCTTGGGGACATATACAGGCCTGGTCCTTTCATTATTACCTTGAGGGCTGTCCTCCAGCTGATGGATTTATTCACTTGTATGCCTGTGACTTGACTCTCTTGAGGGCCCACCCCATCTGACTGCCTATATTTCTGCCTAACATAGCTGTCTTTACTGATTTCACATTCCAGCATTCTATCTTAGTTGCCAGTTCTCAGTACCAACATTCAGTAACATTGTGACATTGCAAAAGGTTACTTAAATTAGAATTTTCACCAATTTTTCTCCAGTCTGGAGTGTAAACATCTACCTCCCCCTTTTCTCAGCCCTGATGAATGGATGGAATATGTAGATCTTGGCATTTGTCTGTCAAATCCAATTTCATTCCCCTAGGGATAGGTAGAAATCCAGAGCAGCAGGAAGATAGGCTGATAGGATTGGGATGGGGTGAGATTCTGCCTCTGGTGAATTTGATCACTGCTGGTGCACCCTGAGTGGACCATCTGCTGCCAGTTGAAGAGGTGGTTCTCTTTCAGTGGATAGGAATCTAGTGGTCAGAGCTTCCTCCCAGTAAGGTTCAGCCATGATTACTCCACCTTCCCCTCAGACACCCAGCCTAGGCTGCCTTGATATAGAGGAGCAAACCTAACTCCCAACCTGAAAGATACCTGAAATGTGAGTTCATGTTCTCTAAAATTGAAGAATGAATTATAGGAACGATGAAGGTTAAGAGTAGGAAAAACTTTATTGAGAAAGAAAGCTTCTCCCTGAGAGAGATAGAAGGGGGACTCAAAAGGAGTGATGCACCCACCTCAGTTCCCAGTGGGCTTTTGTGGAGCAAAGCCATGAGGCTGACACAGGAGAGCGAGGCCTTTCCTGAGTTCGTGTTCTCTAAAAATTGAAGAATGAATTTTAGGAACGATGGAGATTTGAGTAGGAAATTTTATTGTGAAAGAAAGCTTCTGCCTAAGAGATTCAGAGGGGAAGCCTGGAAAGTGGGTAGCCCACCCATCTCACTTTTTAGAGGGCTTTTTGGAGCAAGGCTATGAGGTGAGGCAGGTCTGAAGTAGGACAAAATTCCAATCAACCAGTAACATTGCAAATACAGTAGCTTAGGTAACACTGGTACAATTATAAACCTCAGAAAATAGAAAAAACCATGATTAACCAATAAGATTACAAGTATAACTGCACAGGTAATATTGATTAAATGGGGATCCAAAGAGAAATCAAGTCCTAGAGAGTCTTGTCAGGAGACTCCTCCAGGTGGTTCAAAGTCCTGGCCCACTATCTGAGAATTTGCAATTACTGCATTCCAAGGAGGGGCTGGATCTGGATCTTGACCTTCCATCCTGGGAGAATGAGGCCTGGCAGTCACTGCTATCTAGAAGTGTAGTTTCTCATTGATGGTGTTGACCTTCAGAAAGGATTCTCTTTTTTGCAAGTCTTTCAAAGGCCGGCCCTATGCTTTTCTACCTATAATGTGAGGCAGGTTCAAAGAGGGACAAAATTAGTCATCCAGTAACATTGCAAATACAGTAATTTAGGTAACATTAATACAATGAGAAATCACAAAATGAGCAAAACCATGATCAACCAATAAGATTACAACAAGTATAATTGCTCAGGTAATATTAAATGGAATTTTAATCTAGGACCTTTTCCAGGGAAGTGAGTTAAAGTCTTGGGAGGGGGGTGCACCTATTTAGGTGCACTGCTGTTTATCTTAGGGAGGCTGCAGCCTACTTAGAATGTGGGCTGATGCCTACTTAGAATATCAATTCCTGTTTTTTATCCTACATGAGTAGATTTTTTCCTCTGGCAACACTAACCACCAAATTGGCGTCTTTGTGGCTTTCCAGGGCCACCCTGTCTCAACTGCCTGTAAAATGACTAAATAACTTTTATACCTATAAGAGTCTCATCCTCAGGCTTGGCCTCACTGATCAGTAGGTCCTCCAGATGGGTCCGAAATTTGTACATTTGTAGAGATGTCTGAGCCCAGAATACTGATCAGGATGTAGGACATAGCTGCTTAGTCTGGCCAAGTCTGAGGATAGGCTAAATTCTTCAGGTTGGTGACCACTCCACAGGCAGCTGGGCACTGAGAGCACATGTATGAGGCTCATGTAAGCAGTGTGCTTCTCATTGGCTATGTGCAGCTTTCATATGGGATCATATGGGCATGTCTGCCACATGGTCTGTGGTAGAGTTCTATCTTCACAGGGACCTGTTCTTCACAGCCTCCAGAAACCCTGTGCTGCCTGTCTTCCTCCTCCTGCAGACAAAGTTCGAGCCTCCATCTCTCTACTAGCAACCCACAACATGTTGGGATCTGGGATTTCCCTTCCCCCTCAAACTGAGTTCCTCAGATGGCCCCACTCTGGAGACTGGAGCTTTCTCTCTTGGCCCTAAGCCCACTCGCTTTATTTACTCATGCTTCTCACAGCTGGGTGAAGTAATCCATACACAGAGTAGGCCAGGAAAGGGGTAGCCTCTTAGTATCCTCTTGTAGCACCACCACTTGCCTGGAAGTCTAGGAGGACTGTCTCCTTCCCTGCTGAGAATGGAAGCAGGAAAACACTGAGAAATTTTTCTGGGTTTCTCTCTGAATTAGAGGCTAAGTGACTGGAAACATGCTCCTGATAGGTGCTTTATGTACCTGTGTTCAGTGAATCAATTTTGCCATCTCAGTGGCAGACATCTCAGTGGGACCAGGGCTCCTCACTACTCAGTATAAGTCCCCAGTATAAGTCTATCTAGGTAGAGATCCAGAGTTGGATAAAGAGCTTCATTCAAAAATGAGAAAACTCCCAGCACTTGGGAGACAGAGACAGGAGGATTGCTGAGTTCGCGATGGCTTGCCTGGGCACCATAGTGAGCTCAGGGCCAGCCTGAACTACAAAGTGAGACCCTGTCTCAAAAAGCAAAAAAAAAAAAAAAAAAAAAAAGAGAAAACCATATTGCCTGAGGGCTCAGTTAAATGAGCATCTAATACTAATACTAATACTAATACTAATACTTTGTAGATACTAATTTAATATCTACAGAGTTGCTTATAACAGTAACAGCACTTTCTTGGTGGCTTGAGCCACCAGTGGCTCATGCATGAATGTCCCATTGGGTGGCATGGGACAGTCATGCATGTACAGCCCCACTGTGCATGTGCTAATATCCACTCAGTGTCCTCTAATAGTAATTTAATATCCACAATGCTCTCTGTAATACTAATTTAATATCCACAGATCAGCCTCTATTCTTGATATCCACACTTCCGCGTGTAATACTAATATGTACAGAATGGCATCAAATCTAATACAGCATTCACTCTGGCTCCTAATACTAATTTAATATCCACATTGTATGTCTGTATTATCAGCATAATAGCAGACTGTGGAGTCCTAATACTAATGAAGCATGCACACAGCAGCTTCTTCCCATGAATCAATTACTGGCCCCTAATACTGTGATAGTATTTTCACTATGGATCTTTGTTAATTATATACTGTTTATTCTGTGGCCTATGATATCCACACTGTGAACTTTTTTAGACTAATATAAAAATCTACATAGCAGCATTTGCTTTTCTTGAGACAGTATCTCACTATGTAGTCTAGTTGCCCTAGAACTCGTCCTCCTCCCTTAGCCTCTCAAGTGTTTGCATTGCAGATGTGATTCACCATACTGACTGCCAGTGTCATCTTAATATAATATCAACACTGTGTCCTTTAGTAATAATTTAATGTCGGCAAGTAGCCTGTATTTCTAATTTTATAGACACACAGTAACATAGCTCTTGTGGTCTTCAATACTTACAATATCCATGCAATACCATCCAGTACTCATGTGTGATAATACTCAGACATTGCCCTCATCTACTGATATACTATCCATAGAGTGCTCTCTAATTATAATATCCACAGTGACAACCCCATAATGTTATGATACTATTCATAGAGTGACATTTCTAGTTTAATATACATATATTTTCCATATAGTGGTTGTTACAGCTTGTATCTCAATGTCTCCTCAAAGCCTCATGCATTCATTGGCGGGACTTTTCTAAACTTGCCAGATATATGGTGTATGATATTGGGGTTAAGTGTGTGTGGTACTAAATTAGTCCACTGATTGGAATTAGCATGGTGCTGAGTGTGGGTGAATGGATTGACTGAAGACAGAGGCCCCAACTGGGCTTACTTGGCACCAGCCAAAGGTGAGTAATATATAAGGAACAAAAAAGAAAGGCAGGTTTGATGCTTGCTGCCCTCTTCTTGCCATGCCTGAAAGTATTTATCCTCTGCAATGCCCCTCTGCCATTCAGGCCTGCGTTGTAACCAGCTGAGTATGAATTGAAACCTCTACAGAAGGTGAGCTGAAAAAAATCAATTCCTTTCTGAAGTTTAGGTTTTGGGCTAGAGTCAGGAGTAAGGGGTCAGGCATTAGGGGTTGGGGTCAGGGTTAGTTTATGGCTGGGAGTCAGGATTAGGAATTAGATTAGGGTGTTAGGGAGTCAGGGGTAGGAGTAGGGTTGGAGTTAGGGTTAGGAGTTAGGATGAGTTTTAAGCCTATGGATAGATTTAGGCATAAGTGTTGGGGTTTTGGGTTAGTGCGTATCTTAAGTTGTGGGAGAGTGTAAGAAGAAGAGGGTGATAATGAATATGTTAGGGGTAGATAGAGTGATATATTTTTAGGTTGCATGAGATTGAGTTTGGGCCAGAAGTATTTTTCAGCTTGATAAATGTTACAGTTTCACTGCAATTTTCTTATATTTTATTTATCAATGAAGTTCTATGCCAAGTAAGTCATAGTAAAGATTTATATCATAAACTTTAGAAAAATATAAGGAATAGTTCGACAAAGTCTAGTGTATTATTTTACTAACATTTCCAAAATAAAATATAACAGACTTAACATAAGCATTGTGGTCTAGACTAGATTTCTACCTTTGTGTATCTGTAGTTTCTCATAGTGAGAAGCCTGACCTTTGAACCTGTCAACTACATGACAATTTTTTCATTTTAAACAGTGAGTTCATTTTTCCAGAATACAGGTGTAATCCCATAAGAATGTATATTTGTTATCTGTCCTTAGGTTCTGGAAGATAAATTATTGCCTTAATTATTATTATTTTTTAAGTTTTTTGGAAAAGGTCTCACTTTGTAGTTCAGACTGGCCCTGATCTCATTTTGTGGACCATGATAGCTTCGAACTCTTGGCAATCCTCCTGCTTCTCCCTCCTGGGTGCTGGGATTATAGGCATGAGCCACCATGCCCAGCAATTTTTTTAATTATTGTCATGATTTCTTCAGTGATGAAGTATTATGAGTATTTTCTAATCTAATTGTTGTTTCTCCTCGGTTCCTTACACGAGCCCACAAATGCCCCTGGAAATTCTTAGATGTTGGGGGATGCCTTTTGTAATCATAAGAAGTCCTGAAAAGCTTCAGGATGGAGCATGATTACCAGAAGAGCAAGTCAGGAATCAAAGTTTTCATCCTGATGCCAGATCCTCTGGTGGAAATAAAACTCTAGAGATGGATTAAACAGTTTTCCTTGCTCACAAAATTAAGACACCAAATAAACTGCTGGAATATGTATTTTGGGAGCTTTTGAATCACCAAGTGTATCCATGAGCCGTGCATTCATGAATATCATGATGCATGGGGAAAGAAGCTTCTGCCCTGGGGATTTTGACCTGGATCTTCCCCTATACCTCTTTTCATCTGGCTGACTCTTCACATCTGTCCTTTATTGCACCCTTTATAATAAATCATTGTTCTAGTCCTCTCAGGCTGCATTAACAACCTGCCTGAAAAATGTCTACAGTTCTGGTGCCTAGGAGTCCCATATCAAGGCATTGGCCGGTTCCATGTCTATTGAGAGTCCACTCTTCACAGAGGATGATTATACCTGTGTCCTCACTGGCCGGGTGTGGTGGCTCACGCCTGTAATCCCAGCACTCGGGAGGCAGAGACAGGAGGATTGCTGAGTTTGAGGCTTGCCTGGGCTACATAGTGAGCTCAGGGCCAGCCTGAACTACGAAGCGAGAACCTGTCTCAAAAAAAAAAAAAAAAAAAAAAAGATTCAAGGGCTCTTTTCCACTCTGCTCATTGCTATATGACTTAGGTCTGCACTTTTGCCCACTACCCGTGGTAGCTCTAAAGTTTCCTTGCCTTTGTAATATAAGTAGTGTCTTTATCACAGTCCGTGTTCCTTTGACATTTTCTAATCCTCAGTTAATTCCATAGGTCTAAAATGTATAGTGGCATGTATCATCCAATAAAGGGTCAAACAGGAACTTCCTTTGTTTTGTTTTAGTTTTCTGAGACAGGGTCTCGCTTTTTAGTTCAGGCTGTCCCTGAACTCACTGTGTAGCTCAGGGTGGCCTCAAACTCACAGCAGTCTTCCTGCCTCTCCCCTTCAAGTGCTGGGATTACAGGCGTGAGCCACCACAACGGGGATCGAGCTCGGCAGGAGGTGGGGCGCGGGCCCGGGTGCACACCTTTTGTGGTTTGGCAACTCTGGGCGGCGCGCTCTGCTCGACTCTGCTCCTGGGCTGCTCTTCTCCGGATCTCCCCGCAGGTGGCGGTGCAGCCCGGGGGCCTCGCACCACTTCCAAGACCGCCGCGTTCCAGGCCAACTCGCGCGGGTCGAGGCTGAGTCTCAGTATTTTTCAACACTGGCTCAGATGAGGCCGCGAGGTCGCAGCAGAGGCTCTGCGCTCATCTATCCAGTGGGGACCGTAGAATGCGAATAACCAGAGAGTAACTCGGCTCTCTGGTGTCAGCGGCGACTGCCTGCGGATGAGTCCGGCCACCGGCAGCTGCTCCTCCCGCCTCTCCCACTGCGGGAGCCCGGCCTCCGCGGTCTCTTTTTTTTTCCCCTTCCCGAGCTCCACCCCACACTGGGCCCTTCTGCCAGGCAGCGAGAAGTTTTCTGACCCCAGAAGGTGTGTGTGTTGGGGGCGATATCCAGCGACGCCGAGGGTGGTGCGCCACGCTGTGGGCAGCCTCTGGGACGCGGGTGGCGCGAATCCCGCAGCAGCCCACGCCTCACGCCGTTTACATCCTAAGTTTCATAGTTTTGTGTCTCAAATTTTACTCTAGTAAGTGTTTTGAGATATCTTTGTCTCCATTTTAAAGTTTATATCTATGTTCACTGAAGTCAACATGGTCCCCAATACTTGTTTCATCATGGTTTTTTTTTGGGGGGGGGGATAGGCGGTGGGTTTCAGTTAAAACTTCCAAAATTATAGGGGGTCCCTGTACCTCACTGAACTGCGAGCCTGTGGTGCTGAGTCCCTGCTCCACCAGAGGGCCAGCACTCCTGCCTTTCCTGACCTGATGCAGCCTGGGAGGGTGCCAGGCCTGAGTTCCTGGAGGTCAGAGCTCCAGGCCACACCCCCAAGAATGACTACCAGAGGTTCCTGTGAGTACCACCATGAGTGCACAGCTTCCCATAGGCACCCCCGGTTCTGGGTTGAATGGGGATGGACCTCATTGAATTTAACAGAGGAAGGATTTCATGCAGAAGGTGAACATTCACAGTGACACTGGACACCCAAGGCACGTGTCCCCTGAGATAATGTCCACACTGTGGCCTGAGATAAATGATGCGATGTCTCCTGTGCCCTGCAGTAGTGAAGTACTATCCACATGGTGGCTTCTGATACTAGTGTCAAATCAAAATAGGGGCTTATGCTATATGCACAGTGTATACTAATACTAATATCTGCTGTACCCCAAACATGGATGCAGTGGTCACACAGTGATGTCTAGATACTAATTTAGTATCCAATTTTAGAGTGCCTCCTCGAATTAATTTAATATTCACAGAGTAGCCTCTAATACAGATTTAATATTCACAGAGGGGCCTCTAATACTTAACATTCACAGAGAAGCATCTAATATTTAATATCCACACTTGTCTCTAATACTAATTAAGTATCAAAAACTAATTAATATACCATAGAGCAGCCTCTAATATTTAATATCAAAAAAGTTGTTTCTAACACTAATATGTCATCTGCCCAGTGCCCAGATACTAATTTAATAACTACATGTAATCCTTTAACAGAACACTGCGGAGTCCTAATACTGATAAAAGATGCACATGGTGCCTTCTTTATATGAACATGTAACTCACAGCCTTGTGGATCTGGGACCTGTGATAGAGACTGAGGACTTTAGAAGTTTGGGCTGCTGTTTTGGTTGTAGAGGCACAAAATTGGGAGCAGGGGTAGGGGGAGAAAGAAATCATGTAGCAGCTTTGCTAAAAGTTAGGCAAAGTTAATCCTGCACCACAACGTTGAACAAAAATTGTTTTCTTTGTTATATGCTTATGATACATAATAAATACAATCATCTTTGGGAACTGGCATAAATACTCACCACATCTTAATCATTATTGCTTGCCCTTTCCCTCCCCATCTTCCCCTAATCCTCATCCTATGTCCCCTTTGATCTCCTTTAAGTGTACCTCCCTGTTTTTCTATAATCTCTTTTTCATGTTGCCCTTTAAATTTTATATACATACATATATATGTATATATATACATACATATTTGGTATTTCATATAAAGGGAATAATTTGATATTAACCTGCTGTACCTGGTTTGTTTTACTTAGCATTATGGTCTCAAGTTGCATCCATTTTCTCCAAGATAAATTAAATTTTCTTTCTTTCTTTCTTTTGAGCCAGGGCCTCACTATATAGTCTGGGGTGGTCTCAAGCTTGCACCAATCCTCTTGGCTCAGCCTCTTGAGTGAAATTTTTCTTTGTTTATGGTGTGTAGTATTCCATGTATCAGATTTCCCTTTTCATCTGATGATGGATATGTAGATGATTTCTAAATTTTAGATACAGCATTATGAACAATGCTGCTATAACCATAGGAGTTCATGAGTCTATGTAAGATGATGTCTTTACATTTCTTGAGAAGATACCCAGACGTGTTATATCTGAATCAAATGGAATTTATATTTTTAGCTTGGGGAGGAATTTCCAGAGTGGTTATATTTGTTTTCATTCCATCAACATTGCAGAAGTGTTCCCTTTTTTCTATAACCTTGCCTGGATTTGTTAATTTTTTTAGTTCCTGGTAATAACCATGCCTAGTGGAATATGATGGAACCTCATGTTGTTTTAATTTGTATGTCTATAATGGTCAGAGATGGTGAACATGTTGTGGTCATGCACTTTATTGGGCATGTGTGCCTCTTTGAGAAGTGTGCTTTCATTACAATTTTTATTAAGTCTTTCACTTCAGAGGGTCAAATTACTTTAATGCTTTATTTTAGATGTTGGTTCTCTGTCCAAGACACAGTAAAGATTTCTCAATGTGGAGGTTGTTTCTTCAGTCCATTGCTTGTTTCCTTTTGCTGTGCAAAAGCCTCTTAACGTGATAGAATCCCATTTGTTGATTCTTAGTATTATTTTTTATGCAATGGGGGTTTTGTTCAGAAAGTCCTTGCCAGTGCCTATGTATTCAACAGCTTTACCTATTTTATCTTCAGGATTTGTAGTCCAATATCTAGTCCTCTGATCCATTTTGACTTTATTTTAGTGAAGGGTATGCGTGATATGGGTCTGAATTCGTTCTTCTGGGTGGGGATCACCAGTTTTCCAGGCATCATTTACCAAAGAAGCTATCTTATCTATAGTGTATTGTTTTAGCCCCTTTGTCCCAAACCAAGTGGCTGAAAGTGCCTGGAGTTGTTTATTCACTCTAAAACCTATTGTGTTGATCAGCAAATCTGTTTTTATTCCTCTACCATGATATTTTCATCACTGCACCTTTTTGGTATAACTTGAAATCTGAAAGTGTAATGCCTCCTATTTTGCTCTTGTTGCTCAGAGGTGCTTTAGTGTCTCCAGTCTCTGCCAGTTCCTTTTAAAGGGGAGCGGGGAGAGGAGAGAGGCAAGTACCTTCTCAGCTGCCAGAGTGAGAAATCACTACAGGAAGTGAGTTTAGAGCACCAGAGAAAAACAACCCCTGGGTATAAGGTGTTGCATGAGTTTGATTATCTGTATATTCTCTGTTTTGGTGGTGATTTTTTAAAAAAAATCAGAAACAGAAAGTTGAAAAACTACAATCTTTCTGAAATTCAGCACTATGAACCTGAATTAGAGCTTTGGGGGCCTCTGCATAAAGATCCTCAAAGACCATAACACGCACCTAGCAAGCCTCACATGAGCTCCAGGTGAAGACAAGCTGTGTGAGGGTAAAGCAGAACATGTCAAAGCAGAGTCCAGAGCATCCATCCAGACTTCCTGAGCACCAGAAGCTGCTCTCCGCAGAATGTACACAAAGGATCCAAATCCAGCACCATCTCCCATACTGAAAACAACTCAACTTCAAAGCAGCCCACCGACACTTACTAGATACAACCGACTGCAGGCTCCTCACTGGATTCTGTGGGCCATTTCCTTTTAAGTTAAAGGAGTGCACCTGGTAGTTCTGGGACTGCTGATGGTATATGGATTAGAATTGCATTAAACATTGGTATCATTTGTGGCATATCACCATTTGGACAATACTTTTTCTACTTATCCAGAAATGGATAAGTAGAAATGGAACCAAAGTTCCAGAAATGGGCTATATTTAGAGTTTCTAGTTTCTTATTTAGTCTCTATTTTTTTTAAAAAATTACTGTACCATAGTTTTTATTATAGAGGATTTTTACTTCTTTTGTTAGGCCAATTACCAGGTGTATGATTTATTTGAAGCTATCATGAATAGGATTCTTGATTTCTATCTAACATGTTAGTGTTCAGAAATAGATTGAATGGTACTCTGAACTATCTGCCATCATTAGGTCTTCTTAGGTTTGGTATCTGTTCAGACATTTGTCCATAACTAAATTCTTAGTTATATTTATTAAAAATTGTGTATTTTGAATACAAATTTGTTTTCAGGTATGTTTTACAGAGAAGTTATTTACTATATAGCTTGTCCTTTTGATGTCTAAAAGGGTTAGTCAAACAGTAGAAAATTGTTTTATGAAGCCAACTTGATTGATATGTTTACTTTTGTGAAGAGGATGAGGGTTTGAAGTTTAAAGTAGGTTTGAGAGTGAGGATTGGGGTTAGGGTGAGTAAGTTTGAGTTTGGTTTGAGCAGGAGTAGGGTTAGGGTTAATAACTGGAAAAATTATACCGAAATTTTCTCATTATTTCCTCAGTTAAATATATTCCAAATATATTGTGGTACATTAATGATTCATACTTTAAAACCTCAAGGAAATAATAAGACATAGTCCAACTACAGTGTTTTATTTTGCTTATTTTGAGACAAACTTTAAAGACTTGGCTTGAAACATTTATTTTCTTACAGGTCTGAGGAGTAAAATCCAAGGAAACCTGCCTGTAAAATTTCTCCTGAGCCCTCTCTTTTGACTTGAAGACAGCTGACTCCTAGCAATACCATTGAGTGGCCTTTCACATGCTTGTCAGTGGTGTCTCTTTTACATGGACTCAAGTCAAACTGGATTAGAACAGACATACATTCTTGTTTCCTTGTTAATGTAATACAGAAAATAAAGGCTTATTCTAGCATGGTGGTACATGTCTGTAATCCAGTACTCATTCTTCATTTCTCTGGGGGATAAGAGAATCTTATTGGATGGGTCTCAGACACTCATTTCCACTCTTCAGATGTCCCAGGCTAGTCTGGCCAGTGGTTTTAACATAGGAAATCTTAGAAAGATTCTCAGGAGGTACATAAGTGGCAATAGTATCTGCTCTAGTCATCCAGAACTGATGGCCAATACCAATCTGTCAGAGCTCAGCTTTGAGATACTGTTGTCAGGGGGCTTGGAAACTACTCTACATCAGACTGTATTGGTCTTAAGGTGCATCTCTGGATTCACTTAGCTTCCCCTGTCTAGAAGGGATCTGGACATGGTGAGGAAAGTGCAGCTGGTGGTAGGCATAACAAGAAGATACATTCATAATAAAGAGCTTCTCTTTCAAACTTCACATCCTTCCCTGATTTCATAGACCTTATTTTTCTGTAAGAAAAAGAAAAAAGAGATCAAAGTTCCCCCTTTAACATTAGATAGGTATTTTGAATAAAATAGATCATGTTATTGGGACAGAGAATGGCACAGAGATACGATATAAATTATATTGTGGGGGAAGGGTGGGCTTCTCAGAGGAGGTGATGTGTTAAGAGCTGCTAAGAGCTGAAAGACCAGGGAGATGAAAGGACAAATTCATGGCCTGCAAGCTGCCCAAGACTTTAATACATCACAGTGCTACCCAATTTTAGTAATGTTAAGTGTTTCCATTCCTGTTTACTATAAATATAGCCAGCCGTTTGCTCTATCCTGAATTATTTTGGCATCCTGCAAGGGAGTTGTAAGGTTGCTGTAGAACAGGTGTGTGCATGCAGAAGCTTTCAGTTACTGTGGTGGGCTGGCTAATAATCACCTTAAATGGAAAGCACAGCTGAAATGAATCAGTGTGGTTCTGGGTGTGGAAGACCCACCTGAGGATTGTTGCCAATGGCCCCAAAGGAGAATAGGATGGGAAGATGCATGCTGTTGATTTTCCTAGAAAAGCTGGTTGCAGCTGGTTTTCCTGATAGGAACTTAACTGTTCTCCTTAGCGAAGGAGCTTGGGTCCTTGCTGTCACTGGGGATGGCTGCTGTTCCCTTTGGGGGAGCTCTGTTTTTCACCTTCAGTGTTGCTTCCTGACTCCAGTAGATCCCTTAGCTTTCTGGCACAGATCCTTTATCCCACCTGCACAGACTTTCTAAAATCCATCTTTGGGGTTTCCCAGTGTAGATCCTTGATGCATACTCACAGAGAACGTTGTTGTGGGCTCTAGGCCTTTGGTTGGACTTGTGCAGGACATTGCTGTGGGTTCTAAACCCTTGGTCTCTAGCACAAGGACAGATCTCTTGCACTCTTCTTCTACACTTGACTTTTTGGGTGAATATTATAAAATAACCCTATAAATTATGTGTCTTGTATTAAATTTGTTCCCTTGCAAACCAAGGCTTCTGCCTATGGTGGGGCACGCATAATCTTCCCAAAAATGTAGTCTGCGGGGTGGGGGTGGGGGTGGGTCACCGCCAAGGATTCTAGGTAGTGTAGTTCTATTATTGGGGCAAGTCTTTTATGGACTGTCCGGCCAAGAATTCTGGGTACTGTAATTTTACAGTTGAAGCACTGTTTCTGGATACTGTAACGCAAGCGGGAGCGTCATGCGTCACGCGGAGGATTATGAGTACTGTAGGGCGAGATGTGTGTGTGTGTGTGTGTGTGTGTGCGCGCGCGCGCTCAGAGCTAAGGCTTTTGCCTATGGTGTGACACGCATAATTTTCTGAATAATGTAGTGGGGGGGGGGCGGGAGGTCACCGCCAAGGAATCTAGGAAATGTATGCAAATGTATGATTGGGGCACTCAGTCTTCTGGGTACTGCAGTCTTGAGTGTAGGCTGTCAAGCCACGAATTTTGGGTACTGTAGTTCGCGGTGCATACCGAGGCTTCTGGGTTGGGTTATCACGTGCAAGATTCTGTTACCTCTGGCAGTCAATGCTGTGGAGTCAGCTGCTGTTGTTACTGACCTCCTGTCAGGTACCCTGGTGGGCTGGACTCCTTCGTACCCTCTATACAGTGTGAGAAAACGGCTGAGAAGACTAGGCTGGTTGGGTGTTGCCGCTGGCGTCCGGATAGCCACTACTGTGACTGGCCCCAGGGCACCCTCACCTAAGAGGTGACTAGACCAGGCAAGCTCCTCCTCTGACCCATTCTGCCACACCCCTCCTCCTCCAGACTCTAGGCCCCGCCCTTTTCATTATGCAGACCATGGACACGTGCAGCTGAGGTGCCCTGGCCCTACCTCTCCCAACCAGATGCCCCCCATCCCACCATGTTGTGTCCATCCTAATGCTTCCAGCCTATGAACCTCTTCCTTCTAAACCCAGGCCCGCCCTCTGGTGTGACTGGGCCCACCTCTCCATGATACACCCACTGAACTCTCTAGCTGAGGGGCCCTGAACGTAACTCGCTCCCAATCTCCGCTGCTTCCCATAACCCACCCTGTTGTGGCCAAATTTAGGGCTCCTGGGCACAGCACTCCTCCTTCTAACCCAGGTCCGCCCTCTGCTATGACCCGGTCCCAGGACGCCAATAGCAGAGGTGCCCTAGCCCTGTCCCTCCCCATTATATATATATCCAGGGCCCACCTCCTCTTGTGACCTCTGTGGTTATGTCCAGTCCTAGTGCGCCTGGATTAAATTGCTTCTCTTCCTGAATCCAGGCTCTGCCCCTCTCACGAACCGCCCCCCCTTGAGGTGCCCTGGCCACGCCCAGCCTGCGGTAGGCTGGCTCCACCCCTCCCACAAACTCACTTGCTCTGTTCCCTCTTCTCTGGACTCTTCCCGAACCCTGACCAAAGCTTTTCAGTCAGGCATGCTTTATACACAGGAGAGAGCCTTCTAGAGGGGTCACCACAGAGCGCTGCTTTGTCTTTCTCCTCAGCAGGTAAGGAGCCTCCTACCTTGAACTGGACCTTCTACCTCAGGGCAGGTTGAGAGTGAGCACTTTAGGCCTCATTAACCTGAGGCCTCACCTTCCCACCAATCCCACTTCAGGCCTCCTCAGGGCAAGACCTCACTTTCCCACCAAGCTGAGCCCAGCCTCAAAACCCCCAGGCCTCACCTTACTGCTAAGCCTGTTCCAGGCCTTACCAGTCCCAGGCTTCACCTGCCAAGCCTGCCACAGGCTCACAAATGCCAGGTTTTACATTCCCACCAAGCTCAAACCAGACCTTGCGAACACCAGGCCTCACCTTCCTGCCAAACCCACCGCAGGCCTCGTGAATCCCAGGCCTCACTTTCCTACCAAGCTTGCCCCATCCTCATGAACACCAGACCTTAACTTCTGTCCTTGCTGGCCCAACTACACACATCCAAACTTCTCCTTACTTGCTGCATTTCACACTCCTGCTGCTCAACATAAAGGATGCCTAAGACAGATGTTGACACCTGGAATTGGTGAGCTATGGAAGGCTTCACAGGAAAGTGAGACCTGGGACTGTTGAGGCCTCTGATGAGTTTGACAGGAAGGTTAGGCCTAGGGTTATGAGGCTGGGGTGGTCTTGGCAGGAAAGTGAGGTCTGGGACTAGGGAGGCCTTGTGCTAGCTTGGTGGGAAAGTGATGCCTCGAGTTTGTGAAAGAAGGGCGGGCTAGTCTGGCCAGAGAGGCCTGAGTCTGTGAGGCTTAAGGTAGGTTTTCCCATAATGTGAGACCTGTTATGGTGTAGTCTCTGCCTAGTGGCCTGAAGGGGAGAACTCGGGTTTGTGAGGCTGTGATGCATTTGGCAGGTAGAAGAGGCCTGGGTCTGGTGAGACCTGGGGCAGACTTGGCAGGAAGGTCAGGCCTGGGAAAGTTGAGACCTAATACTGGCTTGGTGGGAAGGTAAGGCCTCTGGTTTGTGAAGCTTGGGCATACTTGGCCAGAAAGTGAAGCCTGAGAATGGTGAGACCTAGTACTGGCTTGGCAGTAATGTGAGGTCTATAGTTTGTGATGATGGGATAAATTTGGTGGGAAGTTTTGGCCCTGGGACTCTTGAGGCTCTGGTGCTGGTTTGACTGGATGGTAAAGCCTAATATTTGTGAGTAGGGGCTAAGCTTGGCAGGAAGGTGAGTCCTGGGGTTTCTGATGCTGGGACAGGCTTGGCAGGAAGGAGAGGCCTGGACTTGTGATGTTTGTGTTGGTTTGGCAGGAAGGTGAGGTCTGGGAAGGATGAGGGCTAGTGCTGGTTTGGTGAGAAAGTTAGGGTAGGGTAGGCCTGAATGGAAGGAGAGGCCTGGGACTGGTGAGGTCTATGGCAGGTTTAGCAGGAAAGCAAGCCCTGGGTTTTTTGAGGTTGGGGAGGGCTTGGCAGGAAAGAGAGAGAGAGAAGACTGGGATTGGTGGGGCCTATAGAAGGCTTGGTGGGAATGTTAGGCCTGAAATTTGTGAGGCTGCAGCAGGCTATGCAGGAAGGTTAGGCCTGTGTCTGGTGAAGATGGTAGCAGGTTTGGCAGGAAGGTGAGGTCTGGAAATGGTGAAACCTATTGCTGATTTGTTGGGAAAATGAGGGCTGGGATTTGAGAGACTGGGGTGGACATGGCTGGAAAGTGAGGCCTGGTACTGGTGCTGTCTGTTGTGGGTTTAGCAGGTAGTGAGACTTGGCTTTTGTGAGGTTGAGGTGGGCTTTGTAGGGAGGAGACACCTGGCTTGGTGGGGCCTATGGAAGCCTCAGTGGTTATGTGAGCCATAGGAGTTTGTGAGGCTGCAGCAGTCTTGGCAGGAAGATGAGCCTGGGACTGTGGATTCCTGTTGTGGGCTTGGCAGAAGGTGCGTTGAAACTGGTGAGGCCTTGTGCTTGATTGATGGGAAGGTGAGGCCTGGGGTTTTGAAGCTGGTGCATGGTTGGCTGGAAGTTGAGGCCTGGGACTGGTGAAGCCTACTGCTGGCTTGGCAGAAATGTGAGGCCTGGGGTTTGTGATGATTGGGTAAGATTCACTGGGAGCTGAGGCCTGGGACTCAGGGGGCCTGGGACTAGGTTGGTGGGAAGGTGAGGCTTGGAACTGTTGTGAAAGGCTGGTGGGAAAAAGTTAAACCCACATTCAGGAGCCAGGATTAGGTTAGGATGAATTTTTAAGGTTAGTGCTGATGTTAGGTGTTGGTTAGGATCAGGCTTTTTTATGTTAACGTCAAAGTTGTAAGGAATTTTTTTTTTTTTTTTTAGAAAGGGTCTCGCTTTGTAGTTCAGGCTGGCCCTAAGCTCACTAGGTAGCCCGGGAAACCCTTGAACTCAGCAGTCCTCCTGCCTATACCTCCCAAGTGCTGGGATTACAAGCATAAGCCACCATGCCTGGCACTGTGGTGTGTGGTACTGGTTGCTGGTGGGCATGAATCACCATGCCTGGTATTATTGTATGTGGTTACCAGGAATCAAACCAGGGACCTTGCACTTGCTAGGCAAGTGCTGGAACCACTAAGCTAAATCTCTGACTCTGTAAGGAAATATTTATGTTGGAATTTCTATTATTGCTTGGCAATTTGTTAGGTTTATCACTTCCTGTTAGATTAGCTCTATCATTACTGTTAGGTTAGCTCTGTCAGGAAATCAGTGGAATTTTTATTAAATAATGCAATTCTTAGGCCCACTTCATTTTTACCATCTACCCTGCCTGGGAGAAAACTTTTAATTCATAAGTTTCAGGATCAGGCTATTTCTTTATGTTTCTCTGTTTTGACAAACAGCTTCTATTTCTGAATTTGGAAATTTATCAACTCATTTGCGTGAATCTTCACAAATGGTGTTATGTCACAGTCTCCCAGACAGAGTCATTTTCCCCTGAAATTCAATAGTGGTTTAATGTGAAATATAACTCTATAGAATTGCTAGTTTTTAGGGAAATATTGTTAGCAAATATAGATGATGTATTGTCAATAATATTTCTAGGAATTTCTTTAGCAGTCTCATTTTCAAATTATTAATCTCTCTTTCCACAGAATCCATCAGAATCATATTACCCTCAATATAAATTCTATTAAAATGTATTTTCAGATTTTTTTCTTTTTTTTTGAGACAGGGTCTCTCTTTGTAGTTCAGGCTAGCTCTAAGCTCACTATGTAGCCCAGGCAAGCCTCGAACTCAGCAATCCTCCTGTCTCTGCCTCCCAAGTGCATAATTTTGGATTTTAAATTTAGTGACAGTACTCTTTTTTGGGGGTTGAGGCAGCAGTACCAGGGATGAAACTCTGGGCCTTGTGCTTGCAAGGTAGGCTAGGTGCTACTGAGATAAATCGCTGGTCATTAAGGAAACATTTTAAATCCCACAAATCAACATTTTCTAATCATAAATGGATGAAGATTATCTCAGTGCTTTGTGAAATTTCCTTAAATTATATACTTAACAGCAGAAAAACTGAACTATTTTTGTATATACAACTGTATCCACTTGAAATGCTGTGACAAATATTTAAGGGAAATTTATACTATATATGATATTTTACTTTAATTCATTTTACTATATTTATTTATTTTTGCAGTTCCAGATATTGAACTTGGACCCTTTGCTTCCAAGGTAGGTGCCATACCACTTAAGCTAAATCCCTGGCCCTATACATTGTATTTTTTGAATTAATCATGCCTTAATTTATTTTATAAACCCTTAGAATATGTATTTGGCCTATAAACTGTACAGTTTAATACCAGCCATCCATAAATACTGTGGTGTAATTTTTTTGGTTGGAAACATTTGGACAAGTAATGGCACTTGGGTCAGGATTTCCTGTAGTATCATTTGTGTAACAAAATGTCTTTGGTGTGTGCAACAAGCAAAAATTTGTATAATACAACAGAATATAGTTCTCACACTTAACTTCCACATGAGAATTTCTTCTGGAACCCCGTGTGGCAAAATTAGAGGAAACTGACTGGATAAGGAGGATGTAGGCTTTTTTTTTTTAATAAAATGGAGTATTATTCTGCCATAAAGAACAAGTTTCATTTATTTATGTGCAAGTGGACACATCTTGAGGACACACTAATATGTGAAATAAATAGATTGCAGATATGTAAATACTGTATCTTTTCTCTGGTATGAGAACCTGTAGTTGTAAATGAGTTCTAGAATGTATGATAGATTTTGTGAAATAGGAAATACTCAAAGGGAATATGGTACAGGAAAGTAATGAGGGGAAAGAATAAATATGATTTGAAAAGAAAAAGCACATGGGCAGTTGTGAGGAGGGTAAGGTTATGGGTAAAAATGAGAATTAACTCGTGTTTTATACTGGTACAGATTCCCCAGTGTTGAGTGTGTGATTGTGAGCTGTATATAAAATGTACCAATAAAGAATTCAATTTAAAAAAATTAGAGGAAACATTCTAGGAATATTTAAGAGAAAAAGTCAACATTTTCTGCTGGGCGTGGTGGCTCACGCCTGTAATCCCAGCACTTGGGAGGCAGAGACAGGAGGATTGCTGAGTTCGAGGCTTGCCTGGGCTACATAGTGAGCTCAGGGCCAGCCTGAACTACAAAGCGAGACCCTGTCTCAAAAACAAAAACAAAAAAAGTCAACATTTTCAGCCTAAATAGTTGAATCTACTAAAGGATAACAAATAATGTCTACTATCTCAACTGTCCAAAATTTGGGGTTAGTGTTGAACTATCATTTGAGCTTATTTGTGAGGCAACTGAATAAAAGTGGGCATCTAAATTTCAGTTTCATGGTCTTCCTGTATGTTTATACAGGAGGAAAACAAGCAGTTACTGTTAACTGACTTGCAGACAAAGTAGGAACTTCCCTGGATAATATTTAAGGAAAATTAACTTTTAAAGACTTATTTATTTCAACATTTAATTTTAACAAGGCAGTAGAGAACATCATTTTAATGAATCTGTAGGCTTTAAAAATAGCTTTTCCTTAAATTTTATTAAGAACAGATTGCTATCTTAAACTTTATTCTTTTAAACAGATTTTGACATTGCTTTTGCACGTTACAATTTTTAAAAATATCTTTACAACTGTGTCTAGAAACATTTAAAGGTTATATGTTAACATGTATGATGTTAACATGTATTATTAATTAACAGAAATGTAACTGTTATAAAATTATGCTACTGGATCAGCAGTATATTAAAATTATTATTCAACCATATTTGTGACTGAAACTGTCTTATATTGTAAGCACTGTATATCAAAGAACACACATGCATAACATATTTGATGTTGGAAACACCTAAAAAGAGTGCTTTTGAATCTTATGTGGAGTCTTAGTAAATATGGACATTTAAAAATAAAAAATAATTTTAAGTTTTTAATTTAAGCAAAGGCTAGACACTAAAGTATTAGTATTTTACTTATTATAGAGAAGCATGCAAGCCTTTTACTGTCTCTTAGAATTATTAGCATTAGGCAGCATAAGCAAATCCATTAACAGAGCAGTACTTAGAGCTGTTAATGCTATCAAAATACTTTAAAAAATTTAAAACTTCTTATTAGAATATGAAATACATTGTTCTTACATAAATAACTTGAAATGATGAACACATAGTCCATGGCCCAATATTACTTCTACTCAGATAATAAGAGATATGTAACTGGACAGGATACTTTTTGACCAGAATGTATGATTAGGAAGTAGAAATGCCATCCAGCTAAATATGTGAGGTACATACACACACAAAGAAATGAAGCTTTGGGGCTTAAGATGAAGGAAGACAGCACTGACCAAGAAAGGAGAGGCCAGGCATCTCACAGAACAAAGGGAGCCAGGAACTTGTATAGATTGGTTGTGATGGGGTAGTCTCTTTCTGTCATAAAGAATCCACTTGTCCAAAACTAGGCTTTTGAAAGGAAAGTTTATTCCATTAATCCTGACCCAAAGTCAGGAGATCCTTAACAGCTAGGTGGGAAAAGCCGAGCTTACGACCTCTGTTTGTAGATGGATTCACATGGGGAGAGAGAAACAGTGGCAGCCAGATGGGAGAGATCTCATTCAGGAGTGTATGACCTAACACTAGGGGAGAAAGATACTAGAAACTAACAGGGAAGGGAACTAGGCTTATATAGATTTTGGGAAAGGGGATATAAGCATAAGGAATTTTTATGACTTGGATGCCCAGGGAAGAGTCTGCTTGGGTCTGTATAGTTACTAGACTTCTCAGTGCCAGGGTGGTTGAATACTTCCCTTGGTGTCCATTGCCTTCTTTACTGAGAAGCTGATATCATTTGCTAAAAGCAGCCTGTTTGCTTTGTTCCATTTGTTTGTGAAGGATTCACTTAAGTCAGACCTGACAATTTCCAGGGACCAAAGATATGGTTTCAGAAAAATGTTTCTTCTTTTATGAGACATAGTCATCAATAAACTCATTGTCCAGATCATTTGATTTTTGTGTCATGGTTGCAATTGTGCTGGCCATAACATCCCAACCTTGTGGATCTGGGACCTGTGATAGAGACTGAGGACTTTAGGGCTGG
>PVIC010024057.1:0-26366 GCA_004025085.1 Thryonomys swinderianus
GGTCTGGGTAAACTCCATGGAGGCCACGCAGTGACTTCCACCACCTGCAAACAGCTGGCCCACCACCAGACCCAGGCCAGTGCCCCCTGGGAGCTCTACTCCCCCTGGGTGAGTATGGGTAAGTCCAGCGGAGGCAGCACAGTAACTTCCACTGCCTGCAAGCAGCCCACCTGCCACCAGACCCAGGGACCTCCATCCACCCCAAGGGATTCTAGCTTACCTGCCATTGGACTCAGGCCAGAAGCCTTGTGGGAGCTCCATTCCTATTTGTACAAGTCTGGGTAAAGCGCCACTTAGGTTGTGCACTGATTACAGTGTTCGCCAGCAAAACAGGTATGAGAAAATAATTCAAGAGCCCAGGCACAAAGACCACCACCACAGGGGAATTCAGGGAAAAGGGAAATGAAGCAAAATAAAGCTCAATCTCCAGGACTCTGAACTGGTAACAAACGCAGATCTACTAATATGGAAATCAGAACTGATCTCTGAGATGAAAACAGACATGCTGTCCACAGTGAAGGACTTCATTAAAGAGATCAGGAACATCATAGAAGCTCAGATAACAAAAGCAGAGGAACAATATAAAGAGCTTCAAGCAGAGGTCCAGATGATCAAAAATGAGAATTAAAGTTTGTAAAGTAGGATGAAGCAGAAAACCAAATTTCAGACCTAGAAGACAGGCTCACAGCCAATGAACAGGAAAGAAATAACATGGAAAATGGCAAGGGACCATGAGAAATCAATCTAACAGCTCCTAGATAACTCAAAGAAGGATAACATAAGGCTAATCGGAGCCAGTGAAGAAGCAGAAGACAGTGCAAAAGACATAAAAAAGCTGTTTACAGATATAATGGCAGAAAACTTCACAGGAAAAGAATTAGACATACAGATAAACAAGGCATATAGGACTCCAAAAGCCCGTGGTATTAAAAATTCTACACCCAGGCATATAATTATCAAGGTTCCAGGTATCCAACAAAAGGGCCATTGAAGGACTTACAGCCTACAACTGATCTATCCAATTTAAAGACACTGAGTATTTATATATTTAGACCAGGGAATGCATACAGCTAGAACAGAAAAATAATATGTTTAAAATTCTTTTCCTCCTATTTTTCAGAGTCTGAGTTGTCTTCTGGAACATGCTATTTCCAGTTCCTTGCATCTTCTAAATTTTAAAAAGAATATATGACTACTATGAAAAGTTTAACAATGAAACAGTTCTTTTTGTGGTATATTATTATATTTTTAAAAGTTTAAAAATTTATTTTAGATGAAAGAAAACTGTAAAACTCCATTAAATACATTTCTAGAAAGAGATGAGAAAAAAATACTTTTAATCCTACTACCCTGAGCATTATTTTTTCATTTTTAAGATAGATCTATTTTTTAATCTGTAGTTTAATCATAACATATTTCTAGTTTCTGCCTTCTCCTACTGAGCAGTGTACTGTTTACTATCATAATTAATATGACAATGTTGAGAGGACACATCATAAAGTATTTTACATTTTACTATTATTTTTCATTTAAATTCTTTCTAATTTATTCTGTATCATGAATAATGCAGGCATGGAAACATTTTTGTTTCCGGTTTCTATATTCTAATTACTTTTTATAGGACAGAAACACTAAAAAACGTCTAGAACTAGAAATATTTATTGGGTTCCTGACATACATTGTCAGTATACAGTGGTGCCAAAACTCTGACAGAGGGCAGTTGACATTCTCAGCTACTAGCAGCCTGGCCCCACATTTTTTTAAAACATAAAAAGCAAAATGTGATATCTAAAAGTTTTAAAAACTCAAACCTGTAGGAATACTGAATATTCTCCCTTTTGCTTATTAATTTTATTTTTTATATGAGGAATTTGCTCTTTCAAACTTCAAAGACTTTAATCTTTCATTTTCAAATCTGTATTAAGTTTTGTAAGCAATAGACATATTAATTTTACTTTTTTAGTTTTTGTTTTGTTTTGTTTTTGCTTTTTTTTTGAGACAGGGTCTCGCTTTGTAGTTCAGACTGGCCCTGAGCTCACTATGGTGCCCAGTCAAGCCGCCAGGAACTCAGCAATCCTCCTGTCCCTGCCTCCCGAGTGCTGGGATAACAGGCGTGAGCCACCACATCAGGCATTGTGGTATGCGGCGTTGATTGTTGGTGGGCGTGTCTCCACGCCCAGCATTATATGTGGTTTCCGGGGATCGAACTCAGGACCTTGCGCTTGCAAGGCAGGCGCCGGAACCACTGAGCTAACCCTCCGGCCACTTTTTTAGTTTTTTAAACAGGGTCTTACTTTGTAGTTCAGGCTGGTCCTGAACTCACTATGTAGCCTAGGCTAGCCTTGAACTCATAGCAATCCATCTGCCTCTGCCTCCTGACAGCTGGGATTACAGGCATGAGCCACTGTGTCTGGCACTGTGGTATGTGGTACTGGGGATCAAACTCAGGACCTTGTGCTTGCCAGTCAGATGCTGGAACGACTGAGCTAAATCCCCAGATGCAGCAATAAACATATCGACTCTTTGGTATATTTGTTAAAAATAAATTTCCATTTCTTTAGTCATTACATACACTAAAAAGCAAAATTCAAAAGCAATAACTTTTTAATTTCTTCTGTTGTTTTTGAGGTCAGAAAGCTATCCAATATTCAAAAAGTTGATACTCTCTAATTTATAAACTTTTTGAGATTTTTAGCTGTCTGTAATTTACTTTAGTACAAAATGTTTAGTATATACTAACAACACAAAGTCAAACTAAGAGTTATCTTACCAAATTTTAGAGAATATCACTTTAATTTCCCTATTTTCATTATTCGCAATGTATAAGTCTTAGCTGAAAAAGGATACATTTCTCAACTATTCAATGATGTTTTTATTGTTTCAAAGATCCTATTTTAAAATAAAAGTCGATTTTACTCTTTAGAAGAGCCAGTATCTTTCTTGCTTTTTCTCCTATTTCTTCCAATAGTGAAAACAATCTCACACAATTATTCAAGATAAAAAAATTATCGATAATTGAACAAAAAATGTTTAAGCTGCTGAAATCATTTTATGAATCAGAATTCTGCAAAGATTTTCATTCAGTGTTTAATGTCCACATATAAAATGCTGATGCAGATAATGATGTTCTCCCAGTGCTCACCGATCATGTGTCAGCTGTTGAATGAGTTCCTGCCAATGTCTGCTAGCACTCAGGTCCACTTTGTACATTCCTCTGATGTGCTGGATCACTTTTTTTCTCTCTATTCCCTGGGAGAGAGACACTGCCTGGGTGATATCTGCAGATATTTTAGATATATCCTTTGATTTTGAGTCAAGACGCTGAAAGAGACTGAAAAGATTGTCTGTAAGTATGTATAGAATATTAAATAGCTATCAAATGAGGGCTGGGGGGTGGAGCTTAATGGCAGGGTGCTAGCTTAGCATGTAGGAGGGCCCTGCATTCCATCCCCAGAATTGGCATGGAGGGACTTCACAAACCAACAATCAAACCAAAGCAAAAAAGGTAAACATATATATAAAATGTAATAGTTCGCTCAAAATGATTTTTGAAACACATGAAATTATACCTTTGTTGATTATTATTCACTGTTTTCTGCCAAGAGGCTTTATTACCATTTTCTTCAGTTTCATATTTCTTTTGTTCCTAAAAGATTTGGATAATGTGTTACATAAAGTTAGTATTTTTATAAACTACTTTTATTTTTAATTTTAATTTTAAATTATAAGAAAGTATCTCATTATGTTTGCTCAGGCCTCAGCCTCTGAAAGCCGAGGTTTACAGACAGACATTCATCACCATACCTGGCTCCAACAAACTAGTTTTGAAACCAAGTTTAGAAAGGAAGAAGTATCCCCAGGAGACCAGAATATTAAAATAAATAAGCCACTTAAATAATGTTATACATTCTTTGTTTCTGTGCAATTTGATTATAGAAAATTAGGTTATAGAAATATTTAACCAGGATTATTATTATTATTATTTTTTTTTTTTGGTGACAAGGTCTTGCTACACTGTTTAGGATGGCCTTAAATTTACTGTATAGTACAAGCTCATCTTAAGCTTGGGACATGCTCCTGCCTCAGTTTCCTGGACCCTAGGATTACCAGCTTGTGCTACCATGCTAATCTTACTCAGCTTTTTCTTTACAGAATGCATAATTGAAGGTACAGTTTCAACATGTTTGTCATTTAAAAAATATTTTTTTCAAAAACTACTCTGGATGAGGATGCCCATAGAAAATTTTTTAAATTCCATAAAATAAACCTATTTTTCTCTCTCATAACAAAAAAGTACAGTAAAAATAAAATAACCAATTCAAGTGTAGTATCAGTATATACTAAAACAAAAAATCTTAGTTGGGTATGGGAATGGACACCTGTAATATGAACTACTCAGAAGGCTGAAGCAAAAGAATTATAAGCTTGTAGCCAGCCAAAGTAACTGAGTGAGACTGTATCTTAAAATGAAAAAAAAATAAAGCTAGGATATAGTTAATACATGCCCACACACAACCTTGTTTCTTTTGATACCAGGGACTGAACTAGGGACCACCCACACTCTTTTAAGTAATTGTGATTCTACTGACTCACCTCTTTGATGATGCTGACAAGGTCTGGTTTTGAGGATGCACTGGGGGGGATGCACTTGTGACCACACAGTTTCAGAGCACTCATAAGCAGGTCTGCTGTTTCCAGTTCTTCTTCAGTTAGCTCATCCTCATGATTATGTATCAGCTCTGACAGATACAAAACTAACTTGGCTCCATGCTTCAAAAACAATCAAGTTACTTTTAGTGATAAAAAATGTTTATTTCTTCCATTTAAATTACTTAACAGTAAATTAAAGTATATAACTAGATATATTTGGTTGGTTCTGATTTGAACATATCAGATACAACAGAGATTTTGGGGACAAAGAAAGTATAATTACACCCTGGGGAGTTGATAGCATTTGAGAATGACTGCTAAATTTGGTTAGATGCTTTAATGTTATGATTACAGAAGAAATACCCTTTCAAAAATCTAGAAAAGTCAGACTTTCTATAATTTACTTTAAAATAATTTAGAAAATAAAGAAATGATACCAATATGATAAAAATATTTAAAAATTTTAGACAGTGGTTATACAATATTTATTCATTATACTATTTTTACTTCTCTCTGTATAACTAAAAATTTTCATTGTGAAAAATTAAAAAGAATTGCGTTAGCTAGCTTTGAATGGAAAGAATTCTGGACAGGTTCTGTTCAAAGAATATGGGAAATAAGCGAGGGATAAAGACAAATACTTCTTATTCTTAGCTTTTTTCACATAAAAACTAAACTAGAAGGGAAACGTCCCATTTAGGCTTAAAGAAAAAGAAATAAACACATTTATTGTTTTCCTTAGATTTTTGCTCATTTAGAAGAGAAGTTAGTGAAATTTCCAGAACAAAGGACTATCTTTAGCTTCTAAGCATTTGTTACTTTGTAGGGAGAAAAAGAGGTGGGAAAAAAAAATTTAAAAAAAGGTAGGTGAGCTTTCAGTACTCAGTTCTACATGTATGTCTAGGGAAGGGCTGGTTTGGGCCATTCTCTGAGCAGATCAGAAAACAAAATTAGAGTACTGTGTTTCTTAAAGTAATAACAGCTGTCATTTATAGGACAACTTGAACTAAACTTTCACGTTTAAAGTGGTCTCTCTATGTTATGGGTAACACACCTGATTGTAATGTGTATTAAATATATTAGATAATTTTGCCAACAAGTTAAAACACATATATTTTACATTAACATTTTTTGCATTGATGCAAATACCATTGCATTTGGCTTTATGGCATTTTAAACTGTGAACAGTATTAAATGTCAACAAATGGATCTGGAAACGATTACATTCTGGGTGATATTTAAACTAACACGCTGAATCACATTTCCCCAAAGTGTAGGATGAACATATGCACTAGTGAAAATAGCAAAGCTCATTTTAATGCAACATTTTAAATTAGTCAAGAGACAGCTGCTACCTGACCAAAAGAGGAAAACGAACATATGCTGTGTGAGTAAAAGGCTTGAAGAGTCAGCAAATAAAGAAAAATGGTAAATAACTGCAGTATTTTTCATATGTGTGTCTTAAAAGTAATATTCTGATATAAAACTTTAAAAGATTTCAATTTAGTATTCTGTGACAGTCTAAAATTACCTTGAAAAACTATCAGAAATGTATTTATGCATTTTGAGTATGCAGAAAAACGTGATTTTCTTAAACATTGTTATTTTTAATATCTTATTTTAACATCCTCTGATCATTTATTCATTACAATTTCTGAATGCTTTAGTTACTTTTCTAGTTCCTGAGACAAAACAATGAACATCCAATGTTAAAAGTGTACAGGTTTATGTAGCTCATAGTTTGTAAAGGTTTTAGTCCATAATCAGCTGGCTTGGCAGAGGGGCAACAGCTTGTGGCAGATAGAAGATAGCAAAGCAACAAGGGATCTTAACGTGTCTTTCTGCCCCCTTCGTCTTATTTAGGCTACTTAGGGTGTGTAGCACTCATATGCTTAATCCTAGGGCCTTTAAGACTAAGCATTGTACCATGAATCAGTTCTAATACCACAAACTCTAGATCCAGCCACCTCTGAAAAGGCCCCACCTTTGACCCCATGAGGCTCTGGGAAGACATCTAGACATGAGCCATAATACTAGGATTATAAAACTGGAGACTGGTGGGAAAAAACTCAGATTAAGTCTTTAACAAATTATTTGGAGGCTAAGGTGGAAAGATTCCTTGAACCCATGAGTTTGAGTCTGGCCTAGACACCACTGCAAGACACAATCTCAACAAAATAACAATACAAAACTAATTTAAGGAATTAAAACTATAAAAAACAAATCCTTAGAAAACAATAAAATGCTCGTGTGTAAAATAAAAATTTCAATGAAGGTTCTCAGAAGGAAGAATTCTGAGCATTAGAGAAAGGAGGAAGGATTGAAGTAGCTGCACAGTAAGCCAGGTTGGAAAAAGTGGGCAGAATGGGCACATTGATGGAGGAGAGGGTGGGCATTACATGTGAGGCAGTGGGGCAGCAGGAACATACAGGATATGAAGAGGTTATGAGAAACAATGATGACACTATCTCACAAAGAGGATGGCTATAGACTAGAGAATTCACCAGAACTGAGATGAAACAAGAGAAAATCCACCTGGGCTTAAGGACCAAGGCAACTACAAATGGAGGTCAGCTTGTAAGCAGTTATGAAAAGCTGTAAAGATCTCCACGAACAGCCACGCAATACTCTCTAGCATGCCCTGTTAAGAGAAGAAAGCAAGGGCAGCTTTAACAGACACCCCAGGAGGAACCTAGACTGGAGCAGTGCATTAGGTGGAGAGGAAATGCTGGGCCCAGCCTCTCACTGTGGAGAACTCCTGCCCTTCTGCTGCCAGGGGTAGAAGTGGTGGGTCAGGGAGTGTTCACGGCCACATAAAAACTGCTGCTAAGAACACTCAGTATTGAGCAATGTGCCACAAACTCCTTTGTAAGGCTCCTCTGCTTCTAAAATGGAAAAGTCCGGGCCTACAAGAATATTCTTTCAGCTTCCAGTACAGTATACACTTCCATCAACTTTTCTTGGCTGCTAGGCAGATTGGTGAAGTAAGTAGAGCAGCAGAAATCTTTGCAGAAATTCTGAATTACATCTGTCTTTCTAAAATTGTCTGTGGTAGAGCAGATTTAGCTAATGAGTTAATTAAACTGGAGCAGTTACTAAGAGTAAAATTTATAGCAGAGTTTGTGCTCTGTTGACACAGATTAAAAGCATCTCAGGTATAACCAGGATGGTAATACAGAAATCTTACCTCTTGGTTCTAATGACAAAACCTTTGTAATACAATAAGATGAAAGACTGTAATATAGTAAGATGAAAGATTCAAAAGGTGAAGCCTAAGGTAATGGGCCACTATAATGTCTATTATAACAGAATCTTTTTCATTATCTGTTGAAGATTATGAAATAATATGATCATTATTACTGAGTTAGATGGTGATAATGTCCTTTTCTGCTTTAAGATTCTGCTTGCAAAGATGGCTTACCTGAGCAACAACATAGTGACACAGGTCCAGCATAACTCGGGTTCCATGCTATTTCACATGTTGTACCTTTTACTAGCATTAGTTCTCCCTTTTAACAAATATCTCATCTAGTTAGAAACTTCCCACTCCTATCAATCAGGCAAATACAAGGAAGCAACAAATGGCTGGTGTCTTCAGCTGCAATATATCTCATCTTTCAATATCGTTTTGTTAAATCAGACACCATTTACTACATCACCAAATGTCAGTTCTTCCCTTCTAAATCATGTCTTCTTCAATCAATTCACTTGTACAGAATCAGCAGATACCAGACAGTACTGTTACAGGAAATGAAGAAGAAGAGGAAATTATAGAAGATGATGATGATGATGATGATGATACTATTAGTTCCAGTGCAGACCTGGCAGTCAGTACTACATCTTTGCACCCAAGGGCTGAAACCTCCTAAAATACGACTTTTGACAGACTGATGACACAGAAGATCTAGCTTCCTACACTTTCCAATTATTTAACTTTTCAGATATAATTACTAGAAATACCAATGATCCAAGCTTAGAATCAAAACATGTAATGGTGGCTAGAAAAGCATTATTTTATATAAAGCTACTGAAACTGAAGTCTTGTCAATTGGCTGCAATTTAAATATTGGTGATCACATATTGATGATCAGTTATGTGTCAGTGGTAGATGGAAGTTTATTACACATGCATTGTATGCAAAAGGCCATATGTCTGACAAGTTTGCAGAGAACTATTAACATTAATTCTTGAGAGAAGTATCCCTGCCAGTACCATGAGAAGGAATTTCTTCTTGTAGAATATTGCACAAAGCATGAAATTCATCATTTTGGGGGTTAAAGAGACAGTGTTTGCTCTGTGGCAAATTTTCCTTCAATTTCCAATTTATGCCTTTACACATAAAGTCAGTTAATACTCAAGATCCTTCTGGAGATTTGAAGCTTTATCATTTACATCCACAGAAGTCTACAGGTCAGGGTGTACCTCTCTGATAGGTCAAGTGCTATGTCTGTAATGAAGAATGATTTGCTTTGGGTAAAGTGCTGGGAAAGTTCCTCTAATAGGAACTGTATTTACTTCTTAGAGTAAGCCAGTGACCTAGGAAGATATTTTTATTCAGCAAGAAAATGAGTTAATTTTTAAATAGATGTAATATTGAGTTTGAATTTATAATACCAGAATCTTACTAAACTTTGAAATATAAAAAGTATGCATTTACATTAAAGGGCACTGATTTTAGAAGATCTGTACAACCAATTAATGTGAAAACAAGTTAGTGTGATCTGTCACATCATCTGAATGTAGTTTAATGATACTATTGTTAATACTTTTCAGCAGCAAACTTTTTGGGGAATTTTGAGTAGGAGTAGGGGTGAATCTCTATATAGTGAGTTTCAGCTTCTTTAAAAGAGGAAAAGTAAGAGAAAGAAGACTTGGAGGGAGCAGGAGAAAAGAAAGAATGTCAAGAAAAAAATTGAAGGTAAGAAAAAAGAAATGTATATGGGGCAGAGGTTGAAGAGGCAAGGGAATGGGAAAATAATAAGAATCAAGATACAGGTTAAAATTCTCAATGATGAATGTGATCATAAATTGTACTTAAAATGTATTAAACTCAATTAAAAGAGAGCTCAGATTTCTTAAGAGACTGACCTTTCAAAATAACAGTACATTTTAAAATGTTCCCTTTCCATGTTCATACTTTTCCTCAAAATTGAAGCTATAAGTGTTGTGTCTTGTACATGGTATCAGATGAACTTCTAACACTGTTCTAGACAATTTCAGAGTAAGTATTCCCAAGCTCTGTATTCTAATGGAAACGCATAGCAATTTATTGTCTCCTCACCACAACAGCCTTGCAGACAAGTCTCTCATGAGGAAAATGACTTAGTTTTTACTAGTTCGAATTAGTCCTTGGTTTTGGTGGTTAGGCCACTACACACTTCTGCAAAGTGGTTTTTGTGGGCAAAAACCTAGTGGAAAAACAAACCTATGAAGTAAATAGAAGAAGAAACCTGTCACACTCATATTTTTCTTTGTGAGAGACAAAGAATGGAATCAAATGCATATTTTCTTTTTGTATGTTGTGGTTAAAAATATGCCCATGAGGGCCGGAGGGTTAGCTCAGTGGTTCCGGTGCCTGCCTCACAAGCGCAAGGTCCTGAGTTCGATCCCCAGTGACCACATATAATGCTGGGCGTGGAGACAAAATTTATATCAAGTTTTATGTACGTTTTTGTAAATTATAACATCTATAGATATGACTACTATATATTTTGGTGGAAAGTTACTGGCATACATTTGAATTCAATAGGAACTTTTCATATGAAAGTGTTGAAACAGTGACCTATTATTTTCCTTTCATTCAGATCTTTTAGATTTTTATCCCTTCTAAAGTAAGTTCCATTTCATCTGTAAGTATAATTTATAGCAACTAGAAGCTACATATTAAATGTTACACAGGCTTGTCAATTTCCATTTATCTTGATAACAGTAAATGCCAACATTTTTCCTTTTAGAATGACATATTTAAAAAACTTCTGGTATAGTTAAAACTAACTCAAGGGCTAGTACTAAAAGGAAAGTACTAAAGGTTGGAACAAATATATGGCCAAGCATTTACAACAAAATTAATTTGGTGAACTTCTGTACCTGACTTTTTTTTTTTTTTTGCTTTTTGAGACAGGGTCTCGCTTTGTAGTTCAGGTTGGCCCTGAGCTCACTATGGTGCCCAGGCAAGCCGCCGCGAACTCAGCAATCCTCCTGTCTCTGCCTCCCAAGTGCTGGGATTACAGGCATGAGCCACCACGTGGCATTGTGGTATGCGGTGTTGATTGTTGGTGGGCGTGTCTCCACGCCCAGCACTATATGTGGTTACTGGGGATCGAACTCAGGTCCTTGCCCTTGCGAGGCAGGCACCGGAACCACTGAACTAACCCTCCGGCCCTACCTGACTTTTTTACAAAGGAAAAACAGTAGCAAAAAGACTGTTGTGCTTACTTATGAGTCATTCATAACTTTGCTAAAGTATTGCTTCCTTTTTTTTTGAAATAGGACTTCACTTTGTATTTCAGGCTGGCCCTGAACTATTTAGCCCAGGCTGGCCTTGAATTCACATTGATCCTCCTACCTCAGCCTCCTGAATGCTGTGATTACAGGTATGCGTCATCACAACCAGCTTCTTACTGTGTACTTTAAAAAATGGTCTTATTTCTTGTCTTTGAATTTCTTATATATACATCCTTCTTTGGATGGGTAAGCTAGATTTGAAGACAATGGGCTCAGTGTTTTTTAAATTGGTAGCTGAGGGCATCAAGCCATTAATATTTGAAATAATACAAGGAATAAGAAAAGCAGTATCTTTTGCCTCCTAATAGGTGATGTGGATTTATCTGTTTTCTGAGTCATACCTCCAATACATTTTGTAAACTAACCCTTAGAAAATTTGGAATTGGTTTATAACTTAAGATGGATCTCTGGAATCAAACCATCTGCTTCCTTCCTGCGCAGATATTGATACCATTACTCTTTTTTTTTTTTTTTGCTTTTTGAGACAGGGTCTCGCTTTGTAGTTCAGGCTGGCCCTGAGCTCACTATGGTGCCCAGGCAAGCCGCCAGGAACTCAGCAATCCTCCTGTCTCTGCCTCCCGAGTGCTGGGATTACAGGCGTGAGCCACCACGTCTGGTATTGTGGTATGCGGTGTTGATTGTTGGTGGGCGTGTCTCCACGCCCAGCATTATATGTGGTTACTGGGGATCGAACTCAGGACCTTGTGCTTGCAAGGCAGGTGCCGGAACCACTGAGCTAACCCTCCAGCCCGATACCATTACTCTTTGACAACGGGTGCACTCAAAAATGTTCTCAGTGGAAATTTATTTGAGTTTTATTAACACTACTCCACCAGTTACAATTACTCACTTTTACCACTATGAATGAAACTGATGCCAGCAGAGCTTCTAGATCTTTTAGATTTAACTGCTGCATAAATTAGTTTGTCATAATAAAACTTAGTGTTTTCTACAATTCTACTATGAAAAACCAGGAATCAATTCTATAAAGAAAAATTACCCATTCTGAGTGATATTGATACAATGATTTGCTGTTGCTGTGCTTTATATGTAATCTAAATGTAAAGTATAAAACTCTGTGCCTTGTGAAGCTATCTTTTGGAGTTTGGGGGGAGGAAAAAAACTGGAAAGTTAAACTGTAATTTTTCCATAGGACTCTAACTTGGATATATGAGTAAAGATTTTCAGTTTTTCTAGGTGTTACCATATCCAAAGTTCAAGTTCAATATGCCTTTGGAACAAAAACTCTTCATTTCCACTTAATTGGTCTGCAAATCTGTAGCAAAAGGCTATTTAAAAACTTAGGATTTTTTTCCTTTCTATTCTATCCTTAGCTTTTGGGCAATTAACTTTCCCTTCTTTTGAGGCTGGCTTCATATTTACTTTAATGCTAATACTACCCAAAAATATTCTGGACAGGAACTATTTCAAAATAGTAAATATGTTAAAAGAAATGACAAAAATGAAAATGTGCAAACTGCAAAGATTATAAAATATTGTAACAATATTGTAAGATTAATTTTTATAAATACTTTAGATGAATATCATCATTGGAGTGGTAAAAATCCCTATCCACAACCATTGTTAGAAACTGATGTCACATTATTTCCTATGGCACTAAAAAGATAAATGGTAAACTGATCAAGGTATTTGCATTGCTAAGGCATGTGTATTCTAAATAATTCAATGTTAATTCAACAGTACTGGCTTCCTCCCTTATGTCAGTCATATGAAGCCACGTTATTTTCCTCCAATAGTATAATATTCATACTTGTACAAGCTTCCCTATCATGATCAATAAAGAGAATACAATGCACTTCATAACTATTTTGACTGTACATCTATCATCATATCCTAAGAACAAAGAAAACCCAAAGAAATCTTTAACATTAAACCTAGCTAATTATATTTATGTCACCAGGAACCAAGATTATTAACATTAATAAATATAAATACAAGAAAAAGTAAAAATATTAATTTGAACAGGATTTCATTTTTTTCTAAAAAATACAAAACTTTAGGCTTTGTCCACTAAAAAGGATCAGGAGAGATGAAAACCTGCAAGAAATGATTGTACCTTGTCCCTAGATTAGTAGACTCTAAACACTATTAATTTGCTAAGAGATTATAGTAGCTTGTTGTGGGAAATTTTGGCCTCAAGTGTAGGAAAAGAAATGTACACACCGGGTCTGGGACATCCTTTTGTGCTAGAAAACAAGGAAATGAATTATATTAATTTATTAGAAATGAAAAGGGCCATGTTAAAAGGACACAGCAACTTAACTTACTGGGGTCACTGATATGACTATCAAACAGTAATAACTTTAATAAATTGAAATACATAAAGTTTATTTCAAAAATACTTGAGTACAATTTTATAACTAAAAATAAATTAACCTGGGGGGGAAAATCCAGGCATTTATCTAGTCAATGCTCCACTGAATATATTTTAAAATAGCCACATAATTGATAAGAATAAGTTTTCCATGTGGAAGAGTTGGGGTTAATACGTGCTTATAGAATGAGAGATTCAGGGAACTCACTATTATGTACCTCCTATTGAAAAATGGAACTTGGAAACTATTATCAATGCTTGATAGTGCTATTAGGATAAAGACAGAGCAACTTGCAGAAAGCAACTTTGTTTTGATCAGGTCAATAACATGTTTAAAAAGCAGGGTATCACACTTGTAAACCCAACACTTGGGAGGCAGAGACAGGAGAACTGCTGAGTTCAAGGCTTGCCTGGGCTACATAGTGAGCTCAGAGCCAGCCTGAACTACAAAGTGAGACCCTGTTTCAAAAAAAAAAAAAAAAGTAAGGTAGCTAGACATTCCATGTCTCCCATTATGATGAAAAAGAAAATACAAAGTTCTTCCACTAAAGCATCATCTAAGAAGAATTTACACAAACATATAAAACCAAGAATCGGAATCTAAGACACAAGACACAATCCTGTCAAATTTGAATGTTGGAAACGCTACAGATCAAATCACTGTATTTCCTCCATAAGTAAAGGACAATGAAGGAAGGGTCATAGAAGAGAAATGCTATGGATTACAATTGTTTGAGACATGCCAAATAAATGTAGTACATGGGCCATGTTTGGATGCAGAGTCAATAATACTAACTATAAAACAATTATTAGAAAATTGAGGAAATTTTAGGACTTGGTATATTAGATAATCATGAAGAATTACTATTACTTAGAGTGGCAAGTTAAAAAGAAAGGTCTTCATCAGTTCTAAAGTATTTATATGTGAAATGATTTTTTACCTTGGATCTACTTCAAAATACTATAGAAAGTCAAATTTGGGTGATGGCCATTTAGATCTTTTTTTTGATTCTCTTGAATTTTAATATGTTTAAAAATTTCCATAATAAGCTTTAAAAGAATCAGAAACAATAATTTGGTGTAGAGGTAGAAAGAAGGTTATTAAAGTGATCGAAGGGTAAGAAGTAAGAGTCTGGACTACACTTCAGAGAAATGGATGGACTGGAAAAACACTGGGAATAAATGATTGGTCATGGTCATGAAATAGATTTGAGACAGAAGAGTAAGTCAACCACAGGCCACTGCTTCAAACTGAAATCAACAGTGATAGAGGTAGAGTGGAGGAGAAAGGAAACAGACGTGGAGGAAAGAGGAGTGTTCAACGTCAGAGTTGGATGTGATTGATGGCAACTTTGCTGAGTATGAAGGAGTTCCCCACTGAAGAAAGTATGGGGCTGTCTGAAACTATATACTTCTGCCTTGGGAAAAGGAAGACGGTGTCTTCCTGAAAACAGCACCTGAAAATATTATTTCAAGATAGTCTGACTCATTATATGAGTTCATATATTAAAAGGGATGCTTGCCCTTTTTAATGTATCATCTATCACTTTCCTTATTAAGGAACAATTCACATACAATAAAATGTATAGATACATAATATCTGTTTCAATTGAGTTGTTTTTTGGGCACCAGTGATCGAACTCAGGATCCTGTGCTTGCCAGTCAGTTGCAGTGCTCCTGAGCTACATTCCTAGCTCCTGCTTCTGTAAGTTTTAACTACACCCCTCTAATTGACACCTAAAACCAGATAACTTAATCTATCTTTATTGCCCCAGGAAATTCATTTATGTTCTTTTCCAGTGAATTCTCCCTCTCACAGAGAAAAATGTGGTCTAGAATTCTACCAGTATATCTTAGTTTTGCTTTTTCTTTGACTTCATATGAAGAGCTCACTTAGAAACTGTATATTCTTTTGTGCTTGGTTGCTCCCCTTAACTAACTCAAATGTTTATGAGATTCATCCATAACAGTAGGTCTATCAGTAATCTGTTCCTTTCTATTGTTTCATAAGTCTACTGTATAAATATATCACAATTTGTTTGTATGCTGTCCTGTTGATAGATATTTACATATTTCCAGTTGTCAGCCATTATGAAAGAGGTTACCAATGGATATTCTTGTATAGGTCTCTTTATGGTCTTGTACAAGTCTTATCTTATTTTGGATATATATCTAAAAATTGTATTATATGGTCACAAGGTAAGTATCTTTTTATTTATTTTTTTCCCAGTACTGAGGATCTAACTTGGGCCCTTGTGCTTCCAAGGTAGGGAGGCATGGTAGTACTTGAGCTCTGGTCCAATTTTTTGTGTGTGTGTGTGTTTGTGTCAGGAATTAACTTGGGACCTTGTGGTTGCAAAGCAGGTACCAAAGCAATTAGGCCAAATCCCTGGCCCTATCTTTAATTTTATATGAAGCTATCACACAGTCCTTCAAAAGAGTTTGATGTCACAGTTATTAAAGAAAATACTTCAAGATATAGTAACAAATTGAAAAGGCTTACTTAAGAACTCAGAGACTGCCGGGCGTGGTGGCTCACGCCTGTAATCCCAGCACTCGGGAGGCAGAGACAGGAGAATTGCTGAGTTCGAGGCTTGCCTGGGCTACATAGTGATCTCAGAGCCAGCCTGAACTACAAAGCGAGACCCTGTCTCAAAAAAAAACCAAAAAAAACAAAACAAAACAAAAGAACTCAGAGACAGCACTTCCTAATTTAAACACTAGAAAAATGAGGGGCACGGATCAAATTGAGCCTGGATAAAAGCATCTAAAGAGAAAGACCTCCGGTATAATTTGTTTGATAAGAGAAAATACATTCATGACATCAGCCATGAAAAGAGTTTAACTCATTTGTTTTGAAAGACTTTATATTTTACTAAAAGATACTTACTTGCAAGGATTGGCTTAGACAGTCTCGCAGTATTTCCTGATGATTAGGTTCATGCAGTATTTCAAATATTTCCTTTCTCTCTTGGACAGTGTGGGCTGGTGACAAGATATGTACAAGTAGTCTCCCAAGCTGCATTCGAAAAGTTTCCTTACAAGACCACAGAATTTTAGTCCACTGCTGCTTAGAACCACTGGTTTTACTTGAACCCTTGAATTAAAATAGGAGTGAATTAGGATTAAGCCATAACATGTCAACCTCACACAGGTCTGAGGAAGATAACAGAACATGTTTCACTACAGATTTATTTAATATTCAGAGGTACAAATTTAAACTTTGAAAGATATATTTATGTATATGTATATATATATATATATACATACACACATGTATACACAAATGGGAGTTTAAGAGAGATGGATGTGCACATTTATAACAGCATTATTCAAAATTGCAGTAAGGTAGAAACAATTCAAATGCCTAGTAATGGATACACTTATTAACAAAATGTAGATATGTATGTACAATGGAATATTATCCAGTCTTTTAAAAAGAAACCAAATTTTAATACATGCTTTACAACACTGAAGATCCTTGGAAACATTCTAAATGAAATAAGCCAAACACAGAAGGACAAATATTTACTGATTCCACTTATCTGAGGTATCTAGAATAATCAGGCTCACAGAAACAAACTAGAACAATGATTATTTGGTTTGTATAATGGAGCTATTATTTAACACAGTTTCCATTTGGGATCATGAAAATATTCTGGAGGTGAATGGGGTTAATACTTGTAAAACAATATGAATGTACTTAATAAATGTACTGAATTACACAGTTACAACAGTTAAAGTGTTAAGTTATATACTTAATTACAATTTTAAAAAGAAAAGGATGAGTGAAAAAGTTAAAGTCCTAAGGCATTGAAAAATTACCAATGGCTTTGAAAGTGTAAATTAAAAATCAAAACAAAACATTCAGAGAGGAATGGCAGATAAACTCACACTGATTTTGCCACATAAAAGAGAAAGGATTCACAATAAAGTTTTCAAGTCGTATTATAATATTGAGTGTAATGGTCACAAAACCAAGTTAATCATCAAGTTTTCCTTACTAATTTGGGTGGTTAACAAAAACTGTGGCTCTACTAACACTAGCCTGATTCTGATTAGAACAATTGTCCTGTGTTTAAAACTGGAACTGTACATTGTTGGTGGGAAGTACTACTCTGAGTTTAGGAAGGAGTTTCCAATTACTCCTAGTCCTAAGGGTGCTGGGTGAATTATTTAATTTTAAGTCAGCCCAGTTTTAAAAAATTTCTTTGGTGGGTATTCAGAGATGGCCAATAAAATCTAGTTTAGAATTTGACTGGGAGTCATATTTATGAGTTCTGGTAAAATTAGATTGGGGTTTAATTATTTATGGAGTAAATGAACTGATTTTACTCCATGGTCAACTCTAAGTGACCCAGAGAAACTCAAGTGTGATGATGATAAATGGAGCCTGACACCTGTCAGAATTCTTCAAATTATTCTGAAGGTGTTAGATATTGTTAACCAAAAATTAAACTTCATAATAATTCAGACACTCAAGAGTGTTACTATAAACAAAGTCTTTGGAAATAAGCTGTTAATTTAAAGTCTCAGAGTAATCAGCAAAGCCCTCCCTTTTTCTGATGTTGATTTTCTTAGACAATATTTGAAAATGGTTCTTGGGACAGACGTAAAAGCCTATGGTCATAAAACAAGTTATTTTGGAACTAACAATATATACTGCCTTAGCATTCAAGTTGCCCGAGTTTCAGAAAGCTCTCTGAAATAGCACAAAGAAATATGATTTTGGAAATAAGTACAGACATGTAAAACTCTATTCCTTTTGAATATTTCTTATTAGTTTACTTACAATACACACTTTGAATCCTTCTATTAGATAAGTGAACATTTCTCTTTGAAATGGATTAAAAACAGAAGGCTGTTCATGATGAATATTTTCCTCAGAAATTTCAGCCTGGAAGACTGAAGTCTTGCTTTGAGTTGTGTTTTCTGGAGTTCCCAAAATGTCAATAATGTCTGAATTAAACTCTTTAAGGAAAAAAGAAAGGGTCAAATCACTGATAATACAGTCATTTCAAGTAGTAATGATGTGGGTAAAAATATGTAATTGCTAATTCATTTATCACCATAAACATGTAGTAGGTACACTGGATACAGAATGTACAATAGAAAAAGTGGATCCACCTAAACAATGTAGAAATTTATTGTGTATGTTATGAAATGTAAAGATTTAGCTTACTAATGAAAGGAATTAATCTGCAAAACTGTTAAAACAACATACTTGCACAAATCAAACATAAAGACTACATAATATATACATTAGATGGCTCTCTAGAATTTTTCATGTATGTGCTATCGAATTAAATGCTGTACATGAGATAATCATGCTTCAGTTTCAATTTAGATTAGAAGCCTGGTGTCCCAAATGTAAATTAGTAATCTCAAAACAAAATAAAACCGGGCCGGAGGGTTAGCTCAGTGGTTCTGGCGCCTGCCTCGCAAGCGCAAGGCCCTGGGTTCAATCCCCGGTAACCACATAGAATGCTGGGCGTGGAGACACGCCCACCAACAATCAACACCGCATATCACAATGCCGGAAGTGGTGGCTCACGCCTGTATCCCAGCACTCGGGAGGCAGAGACAGGAGGATTGCTGAGTTCACGGCGGCTTGCCTGGGCACCATAGTGAGCTCAGGGCCAGCCTGAACTACAACGCGAGACCCTGTCTCAAAAAGAAAAAAAAAAAAAACCTCCTAGTACAGTGATAATGAACTTTTTAGAGCTTTCAATGATAATAAACAGGGTGCTGTGGTATGTGTGCTATAGGTTAGCTATCACTATCCTTGGGTTTTTCATGTTTTTTCTAGGAACTAACAATTACTGATTTCTTTTTCTTGCCCTCCTGTGTATTTCCTATTTTTTTTAGAATTCCACTTTGAGTTACGTGCAGTGATTTAAATATTTTTTCAGTTTTAGAGACATAACTGACAGAGGTCCTATGTTGTACATATATAAAGGGTACAGTTAAAAAATAAAATGTACAGGGCTGGAGATTTGGCTCAGTGCTTCTGGTGCCTGCCTCGCAAGCACAATGGTCCTGAGTTCGATCCTGGTAACCACAAACAATGCTGGGCGTGGTGACTCACACCCACCAGCAGTCAATACCACATACCACAGTGCTGGGCATGGTGGCTCATGCCAGTAATTCCAGCACTCAGGAGGCAGAGGCAGGAGGATTGTTGAGTTCCAGGCTTGCCTGGGATACATAGTGAGCTCAGGGCCAGCCTGAACTACAAAGTGAGAACCTGTCTCAATAAATAAATTAAAAAAATGTACAATTTGATATTTTGATATGCATATGTAAATGACCACTGTGATGAAGCTAGTTAACACTTTCATCATCTCATATAGTTCCATTGTGTGCAGTGTGAACATAGTGATGCTTCTGAGTGTTTTTTTCTTTTTTGCTTTTTGAGACAGGGTCTCGCTTTGTAGTTCAGGCTGGCCCTGAGCTCACTATGGTGCCCAGGCAAGCCCCCGCGAACTCAGCAATCCTCCTGTCTCTGCCTCCCGAGTGCTGGGATTACAGGCCTGAGCCACCACCCCGGCTCTGTGGTATGCGGTGTTGATTGTTGGTGGGCGTGTCTCCACGCCCAGCATTATATGTGGTTACCGGGGATTGAACTCAGGACCTTGCGCTTGCGAGGCAGGTGCTGGAACCACTGAGCTAACCCTCCAGCCCTGAGTGTTTTTTTTTTTTTAGTAGCTTTTTTTACTGGTTGTTCTAGGTATTATTTACATTAAGCATTGAGAAAATGCAAATTACAGCCACAGTTAGATATACATCTATGAGAATAGCCAAAATAAAAAATGGCAATAAATCCAAACAGTAATGGAATCTGAAGAAACTTGGATCAATTACACATTGTTGGTAGGAATGTACAATTGCACAGCCATTGTTACAGTTTAGATATAAAATTTCTCCCCCAAAACCTTATATATTCAATGGTTGGGCTTTTAGAAGATAGATCTTAGGGGTGCAATACTCATTGGTATATTAATCCACTGATTTGAGCTCATAGCTGAATGTGCTATTAGGAGATGGAGCAGGTGGGTGAGTTACAGGGGATGTGACCTGCAAGGGTATATTCTTGCTATGTTCTCTGTCTCTGCTTCCTGGCTCCCATGGCCCATGCCTACCAGCTTCTTCCTATCATTCTGTTTCTTCCTTGGAGCCAGACAATCATGGACTGAACTCTCTGCAACTGGGAGCCAACAACCTTTCCACCCATAAGCTGTATTTGTTAAGTACTTTGTCTCAGTGATAGGAAATGTGACAAACACAACAACTCTGGAAAACTATAGTACTTTCTTTCTTTCTTTTCTTGAGACAGGGTCTCACTTTGTAGTTCAGGCTGGCCCTGAGCTATGTAGTCCAGGCAAACCTTGAACTCAGCAATCCTGCTGCCTCTGCCTCCCATGTGCTGGGATTATAGGCGTGAGCCACCATGCCCAGCACTATAGTACTTTCTTTTTTTTTTGTTTTGTTTTTGTTTTTGTTTTTTTGAGACAGGGTCTCGTTTTGTAGTTCAGGCTGGCCCTGCGCTCACTATGTAGCCCAGGCAAGCCTCGAACTCAGCAATCCGCCTGTCTCTGCCTCCCAAGTGCTGGGATTACAGGCGTGAGCCACCACGCCTAGCTATAGTACTTTCTTAAAACACTAAACATACCATTACCATATGACCTATGAATTATAACCCCAGGAATTTATTCCAGAAAAATAAACACATGTTTACACAAAACTTGTATATGAATCTGATAAAGTTTTATTTATAATAATATTAAAGTGGAAAAATCTAGATCCGTTTCACAGGTGAATGATTAAACAAACTGGTACATCCATACAAATACTACCAGAAATGAGGGCTGCTACTGATACATGCAAGAAAACCTGAAAAACTACATGCTATATGAGTCTATCTAAAGTGATACCTATTTACAGTGAAACCAAAAGATTTGATTTGCAAACAGAAGCATTAGGAAAAATTTTGTTTTTGTTTGCAAACTCTGTACTGGGTGACAAACATGACCACAGCCATCTTCCCCTTATAAACACAAATGTGGTCATCCTTTGTAAAATTGAACTGAGGTACCAATGTATAGTATATGGAATTCCTGAAATAGCAAAAACAGAAATGGATGACAGAGTAGAAGTTACCAGGAGCTAAGAAGAAATTGAATGGGAGAAAAGGAGGTGTAGTGACTAAAAAAAGCAGGAAGGACCTTGGTAGGGGTGGAAGCACCTTGATTCCTGACTATACTCATGTCACTATACTGATAATAGCACTGTACTATAATTTTTGCAAGATTTACTGGGGAAAACTAAGTAAAAGATTTCTACATTATGCTTTAACAACTGTATGTGATTTTAAACTTATCTTGAGAGGACAAGGTAAAAAAATACATACTGGAGATTCCATATTATTTTAAAAATCAGAGGTCAGTCTAAGCCAGCATTTAATACATTAAAAAGTAGATTCTTACTCTTATTGACAACTGTCATTTCCAAATAAGAAATTCCTTTAATAATGTGGATGTTTAGAATAGAAAAATAATGCTGTTTAAAATTCTGAAACCTTCAGTGGTGCTGTGCCTACCTGGCAAGCACAAGGTCCTGAGTTCAATCGTGGACAAACAAACAAACAAACACACAAACAAAAAAATTTTGAAACCTAATCATTTCCCTCTGGAGTGACTTTTCTTTTAGTTTAAAGGCTAAGGAAGAAGGACTTAAATCTACCTTCCTACCTTGATAGATAATCCTGTTGACTGCCAAGACTGTAAGTCTCTGCAATCTCTGCGTAAGCTCTGCGTCAGTGGGCTGGCTGGGGTTCTCCTGGCTCATTCTCCTCTGCATCATGGTGTAGAGCTCATCACTGGCCACTGAACGCATTTTCAACAGAAGAGATTCAGTTTGGACCAGCGGAAATTTTCGAGGACCTTAAAATGTCCAATGTCAGTGTTAGTGACCAGGAAATCCATGTTTACTGAAAAAAAATTTTTTTTTTACTATTAGACTATCAAAAGAAGAACTTAGTTACTGCAAAGTTAATTTTCATGAAAGGAAGAAAATGATTAAAAGAAAGTGATTCTTCTCCCCCTTAAAGAAGTGCAACAGTATTTCTGGTTTCAAAGTCTGAAGTAATAATAAAAAAATAATAATAAAAAAATAAAGTGTTAAAGTCAGCGACGTTGCATAGTAGGAGTGACATCATTTGTCAAAGTTGTAGGTTTCTGAAAAATTCCAAGTATCAGATGAACATAAGTAGTTCCGAAAGTTTTAATAAAATATTTTCAAATACTGGGCCGGAGATTTAGCTCAGTGGTTCTGGTGCCTGTCTCACAAATGCAAGATCCTGAGTTCAAGATCCTGAGTTCAATCCCTGGTAACCACATACAATGCTGGGTATGGTGACTCATGCCCACCAGCCATCAATACCACATACCACAGTGCTGGGTGTGGTGGCTCACACCTGTAATCCCAGCACTCAGGAGGCAGAGGCGGGAGGATTGCTGAGTTTGAGGCTTGCCTGGGCTACATAGTGAGCTCAGAGCCAGACTGAACTATAAAGTGAGACCTTGTCTCAAAAAAAAATTGAAATACTGTTTCACTTCCTTATATCCCCAAATCACCTTATCAATTTAAAGTCCATTTTGTTTTAATAAGACCATTGTTATTTCTGGATAATTATTGTTGTTGAATTTTATACATTCGTTATGAAAATTGTATATAGTGACAAAGTAGGACCCAGTCAGTAAAAGTGAAGAAATCAGAAAGGTGAATATAATTCCAGTGATTTGCTATTAAAATTATTGGGGCATATGGATTATTTGGAATTCAATACTACAAAAGCTTTTCCTGAGAAACATTTCTTTTGATTGGAAAAGTATGAGTAGTATTCTGTTTATTACTACACCTGCTCCAGAAAGTATCACACTGGTAGAGCATCCAGGAGAAAACTGGGGGGAGGAGTCTTGATTTAGCAGACTGAAGGACAAGGGCATCGGAAGTTGACCATAGGAACGAAAATGATGTCTTGGTAGGTGAGGAATTACAGAACCCTTCATTGGAATTGAACCTTTGTTTGATATATGAAAACATATATCAATTTCTGTAAGTAACTGCTATAAAACTTTTATGTGACTAATTTACAGCAAGTTTTTATAAAGTATTTTAGATTGCTCATTATTTTAGGTGATCAGTATTCTTAATACATTTTGGTGAGTGGAGTCACTTAGGAAGCATAAAAAACACAGGAATAATTTCTATCCTGGATACACTCAAGACTAATACTGCCTTCTGGGGATTTAGCTCAGTGGCACTGTACCTCCCACGAAACCACAAGGTTTTGAGTTCAATCCCTGGGGTAGGGTGAGAGGGACTAAAGTTGCCAGATAATGTCCTTAGTTTATGCAGATTCTTCTTGAAGTCTCTGAAAGCTTTCATGTTCTGTAAGCAGCTGATAAATCATAGTCCAGAGGGATGACCATATAATGAATAAAGACAATGTCAAAGTCTTCTGTAGGACTGGATGCTGGAGAAAGTACCAGGGTATTCCAGCACTCATGCTGAGAAGACACAGAGAACTGGTTCATTTGTTCTTTCGTTTTTATTTGCTTGTTTTGTTTTTTGAGACATTATCTCACTGTATAGTTCAGGTTGGCCTTGAACTCACTATGTGGTTCAAACTGGCCTCAAACTTGAGGTGATCCTCCTGTCTCAGCCTCCTGAGTATTGGGATTATGAGCGTGTACCACCATGCCCAGGCAGAGCTGATTCTTTCTAAATCTGTTTCCTCATATGTAAGATCTGCATTAGAAAATAAAGCCAAGCTAATCTTACAAGTAGGTATTACTATCTGACATTATCTTAACTATTTTTTTATATCTGCATTAGTCATTCCCTCTAGTACAAATCCCATGAGGACTGATGCAGTGGTAAGCAGCACATGGCTGGTGCTCACTAATTATTTTATGGCTGAATGTATGAGTTGAGGTTATTTTACAAATTAAATAAATAATGGATGTAAAGCAATGCCTGTCTCATGCTTACAAAGAATAAAAAATGTTATTGGTCAGCACTGTTTTATTGGTTAAAACACTTATCTATCTCTTTGAAGGACAATTTACCTGAATATAAAGTATACACTTAATTTTTTAGAAAAATTTTATTCTTTTTTTTGAGACAGGGTCTTGCTTTGTAGTTCAGACTGGCTATAAACTCACTCTAGAGCCCACAATGGCCTGTAACTCGTGTCAGTCCTCCTGCCTCTGCCTTGCTTCTACAGTATACAGTTAATAACACCACATTGTTTAATTCTTCTACCTTCAGGCATTATGGTGAAAGTTTTTTCACATTGAGAAAAAAAGTTTTTCCCATTGATTAGCAGAGAAATATGCTATCATGTTTATAATAGGAAAAACAAAAAAACCCTTTGTTTATTGGTAAAATTGGACAAGATACATTATTCATTAAAGAAACTTATTAATATGAAAAGAAATATTAAATATATGGATTAGAAATAGAAATCATTTTTTTAGAAATAGAAATCAGGGCCGGAGATTTAGCTCAGTGGTTCTGGTGCCTGCCTCGCAAGTGCAAGGTCCTGAGTTCGATCCCGGTAACCACATACAATGCTGAGCGTGGTGACTCACGCCCACCAGCAATCAATACCACATACCACAGTGCCGGGCGTGGTGGCTCACGCCTGTAATCCCAGCACTCGGGAGGCAGAGGCGGGAGGATTGCTGGGTTCCAGGCTTGCCTGGGCTACACAGTGAGCTCAGGGCCAGCCTGAACAACAAAGTGAGACCCTGTCTCAAAAAAAAAAGAAAGAAATAGAAATCATTTTGAAAATGGTAGGTAAAGCATGTACCATTTACAAAATTAGATATCTTTCTCTCTATGAAGAAACAAAAACATGGAAGCCAAGAATCAGGCTCTGTTCATCGAATAGAAAGGAACCGGACCTTAGAGTGGAAGAATGTTGCACTTGCACTAGGTTGCAAGAGCATTAACCTGGCAATAAAATTGTGTCTAATTTTTACAAAAGTATGAGAACATAAAAACTAGATCAGAGTGCTTCTCAAAAAATGCTATTTCTCACTCAGGACATTCTAGGGTTCATGGTCTGAATAAAAAGTCTGTCCACTGTTAGAAGTGGGGAAGCCCTAGGGCCAGGCAATTCTCACATTTTCTATAGGAGGTGTGGGCTGTGGCAGAGGGGTTGGAGTAGTTTTCAACAAATGCTAAGTAACTTTACTTAGAAAAAACCTTCTCAAGGCTTGAGATCTAGCTCAAGTGGTACCGCACTTACCTTGCAAGCACAAAGGCCCAAATTCGATTCTCTGTACCAGGTGGAGAAGGGGGGACCACAATTCACTTTCTCTAAACATCAGCAATCAGGATAGTTTTAAGTCTTTCAAGTAATAGTTCACTACTTCATTAATGAAAATAACAGAAGTAGGAATCTCTCTGAGTCACTTTAGTTGGCGTGAAACATGTTTTCATGGCCATACTGCTCAGAAGCAGAGAAGTCTCAGTATTATACTCTATCTATGGTACCAAAGATGTACAAAGCCAGTACACTTGTGGTAGTAACTTATAACTAATAGTGAAAATAAAAAAGTCCTCCCCAAATATATTTGTAAAAATGAAAACATGAAAGTATTATACAAGAACAACTGACATAAAGTGGTATTCTACAAACTGAATTTATAGAATTTAAAGAAGAAAAACATTCAAAATGGGAAGAACTCTTGAGATAGATGGATTCTAAAAGCTATTATTATACCCCTGAAAGAACAGATATGGTATGGGACACAAAAGGAAGAATGTAGGGGTATGTGTTCCAGCTGTCTGTAATTTTGGGATG
>PVIC010024058.1:0-26363 GCA_004025085.1 Thryonomys swinderianus
GTTGTTCTTTTCTTTGACCAGCATCTGGTGCATTTTAGGAATATGTGAGTGTCTTTCCTCAAATGTCACTATGACGAGGTTGAAAGAGAGGAAAGACATGCTAGCTACACTTGCTGAAGCCCCTGTTTAGAGGACTCTCATGTGAGAATAAGAGAATTTCACAATTTGTGATTCATTAATAATTCTAACCCTTAAATTCATCTTTGGCTAACAATTCCCCACAAATCACTTCATGTGGTAGATTACAAACCTGATGGAGATAAGCAGCAATACTCCACTAATATTTATAAATGTCATAACGCTCATATTCCCTATCTATTTGGAAAATCAGCCCAAGTAATTAAGTAGCATGGAGAATTACAAAAATGAAAAATACCAGGAAAACAGTCCACAAGGAAGTTCCAATGGTGTTTTGCATTTACATCTTAATGACTTAATATTCTATGTACAGTATTTTTAAAATGTCAATTTCTGGGTTAAAGTAAGAAAATTTATGACTGTCTAAGAAAGACATATATGGTATCTTCCAAACAAGAAACTTACTTCTTTGACTTCTCAGTGAGGAATCAAAAATCTTTACTTCCAATAATTTTCACTCAGGTACTGTGTACCCACCAGGCATCTTCCAAATTGAAGACATAATCCTTCTCAAAGTTCTTTCAGATCTGTACAAGTGGAATAAATAAGATCTCCTTTTGTCTTTTCACTACTCTACTGTAGCCTCCTTGTCAGTAACAACAGAAGCCACACCAGGATCGGGTGCTTTCCTTAGGAAGGAGCCAAAGCAAAGCCCTCTATAACCTTTTCTTTTTCTTTTTTTTTTTTGAGACAGGGTCTCATTTTGTAATTCAGACTGGTCCTGAGCTCACTGTGTAGTCCAGGCAAGCCTCAAACTCAGCAATCCTCCTGCCTCTGCCTCCTGAGTGCTGGGATGACAGGTGTGAGCCACCATGCCCGGCTATCCCTCTGTAATTTTGAACATCAGGCGAAAGGGACCTGGAAATTGGCACTGCATGAATGTTACTCTGACCTTCATGCTGTCTTCTAAAAGAAGAGTACGAAATTCCCACGTGAAAACTGAAACAACCTTACTCTCAAAGAGGGGAAACTGATACTGAAATAATTCTCCACATACCTGGTTAAAATAACTTGTGATTTAAGCTTCAATTTAGCTGCTTCATCACAACTCATTTTTCTTTGTCTTGGTCAGAATCTAAGTGGCTAATTATACCTGCATCTTCATTTCCTTAAAGGGGCTCCAGTAGAATACAAAACTTGTATTCACATGAAACACATTTGAATGCTTTTCTCCTGTTAACCCATTTAAGTTGAGCACATCCAAGAACCTAACAAATAGGGGTGCAGTCATGCCACCTCTTAGCTGTATTATCTCCATTACCATTTCCAGAAAGGTGTCAGAGGTTCTCAGTTGCTATCATCACCCTTGCATTACAGTCAAGGAAATAGGATCTGTTACTATGTAACTCATTCTCATCCTCAATCAGGCATTAATTAGGAGAGCTGAGAATACCACCAATTGGCTGACTGAGTCCAGTGACTCTACCTTCCTGCACTGGATGATATAAGGTAGGCATCCAATGAGATAGGAGAGGAAAGCAGCTCGGGGCCAACCAGAAAACCCATGCTCAGCCCTGAGAGTCCCTTCTGTCTTGGAGCCCAGGTAGCCCAGCTCTATTCTGAGGGAGGAAGATGAATGCCAGGAGGCGTGGCCCATGAAGGAGTGCTGCACGAAGGGAGCAGGGCTGGTGTCCCTGTCTGCGCTGGGAGTGATCAGGACTCAAGCAGAGACCCTCAGATGAGAAGGGCTGTGCACAGAGGTGCGGTGTCCACAGAGTGCTGCAAACCACCACTCCTGTTAGAGTAAGCAGCTGTTACAGATTGGGAAATGAAGGCCCAAAGACGTGCAGTTGCACCAGGGTCCTCTAGGCTAAGGGCCCAGGGCCGACAGTGAAACACAGCTCCCTTGGCTGGAATGTAAACTTCACCTTCCATGCAGCCTCCTGGATACTTCAGTTGAGACCCAGAAGCAGTGGTGCAGGCCTTTTCCCTCCCGCAGGGTCTCACAGCACTGGAACCTCCCAGAACAAAGCCTTACTACTGAGGTGATCTCCCCAGCACGTGACTCAGGTGTGACCAAGATCTGCTTTCTGCAGCGGCACTGTGCAGGAATGTAGAACCAGAGGGATGGCCTGGAATCACAGCGACACGTCTCTAAGGACGTCAACGCAGGTTGTTGGGTGGGGCTAGCATTTTCCATTAGGGCAATGCAGGCTGGGGCAGGTAATGTAGGGGTGTGGAGCGACTGAGCGGGTATGGGGTTGTAGGGGTGTGGCCAGGTGCAGAGCTAGTTCCTGGGGTGAGCCCTGATTTCCTAGCTGTTCCTAGAAGCCAGGCTTATCTGGGCTTACCTGCCCTGTGGGCTTCATTCCCTTTGTGATATTTGCACACAGCCAGGTTTCTTAGATTTCAGGTTCTACTTTCTGCCTTTTTACTGGCTGGCTTTGGGTATCAACGCCCCCCCGCCTTTCCTGAGATTCACTTTCCTCAGCTGTAAAGAAAGACAAAAGATCACATGAACCTAAACATGAGTTGGTGGAAAAATTAAACAAGAGTCCAAAGATAATAATGACATTGAATACCAGCTCTGTGCCAGATGCCTCATCTGAGTTTCCTTGTGAATTACCATTTACCAATATAATAATTTGATTTCTGTTTTACAGAAAAATGAGGCTAGGCTATCAAGAAGCTACCCAAATCCCCACAGCAGTAAGCAGCAGAGCCAAGATTCCAGGGCAGACCTTCATGTCCTGAGTGCCTGGGACTTTCTACAGTGTTACAAGTGGGAGGCCCTGTGGGCAAAGCCCCTTCCAGCTGACTCTGGAGATCTGTTCCTCTGTCCGTGAGACCAGCATTGCTGCTGCACCCTCTGGCAGAGCTGGGTTTTATAGCTTCCTGTACCCCCTACCAGCACCCATAGCCAGGGCCACACAGTGCTGCCCAGGGTTCACTGTGAAGAAGGTGGACATAGGTACCTTCTATTATGTACAGAGTCAGGGATGCAGAGGAGATAGGCAGTCCCCCACTCCTGCACTCCTACCTCTGGGTTGTAAGACCAGTCTACCCAGGGTCCAGCTCTGTCCCAGCCCCTCCACCAACATGTCAAAGGGACCAACCACAGTGGAGTAGGTTCATGAGATTAAGGCCTTCTACCCTGGGCCTTGAGCTCTGTTTCTGCCCTGATCTGTCATAACTTCTCAACTCAGCCTGATTACTCAGTGACTTAGCTCTGCCTTCGTCTCCCTGCCTCAGCTATGTTCACTCTGCTTCCTGTGTCTGCAGCATCCTATTCATCTGTGTTCTCAGTTCTATCTCAAATGATGGAGAGGGTAAACAGGAAATCACACACCTCTAGCTCAAGTCTTGCTCTGGCTTTTCATGTGACCCTGGGCAAGTTATTTTGCATCTTTATGCTGTTTCTTTGTCCTCTGTATAATTTGTGGTTTTTAAGGAACCTGCCTTTCTTTGCTAAGAGGATGGGATGTTGAAAAGCTATTGTCAACAAGCAAAGAAGCTTGCTTTGATTGTTATTCCATCCTGGGTCAAGCTAGTGGAAGGCTGAATAGTTGTTCCCCAGATACCCTTGTCCCATTCTCTGAGCCTGGGAATGTCACCTTCCATGGAAAGGCTAACCTTGCTTACGTGATTAAGCTGTGGATTGTGAGATGGGAGATTATCCTGGATTATACAGATGTCCTCACAGGAGTGGTAGTGGAAGGAAGGGCACACAGTACTGTCATGCAAGGCTCAGGGGCTGAGGAATTCAGAGGTCTCCAAACTAGGAAAGGCAAGGAAACTGACTGTCTTCTGGAGTGTCCATTAATAACTTCCACACACCCCCACTGACCCTTTGACTGCAGTCCAGTGAGACCAGGTTTGGACATGTAGTCACCAAAACAGTAACAACTGCTGAATGTGTGCCAATTCATTATAGCAACCCTAGGGGAGAGTAAAGCTGTGCTATTCTGGAAGTGCATTTCTTCTGTTTTTCTTATATATTCAGAACCATAACTAGATCAAAGTAAGGTTTCTATTTAACTGAAGAAATGAAGGAGAGCAGAACAACAACAAAAATGTTCCAATAAAGAATTCAATGTAAAAAAAAAAGTCTCACAGTTTCTTTCTGGATATCGCACTCAGTGGTGCTTGGTCTCCATGGTGCACTTTCCTTTGTGTGTTTCTGTGAGCAGAGCTCTCTCTGCCTGTTCCAAGTACTCTCTGTGAGGGATGCCAGTTCTCACTTTGATAACACGAAGAGCTTAAGAAGGCTGGTTCTTATCAGTGAGCTACATGCAGATACTAGAGGAAAGTGATGCCTTCTCCCTGCTTGGGAAAGCTGTGAGAACAGGGGTTGAGGTTTTGCAAATCTCTTCAACACATTCTGTCTTTTTCTTAGAAAAGAGGCATAAGCCAACTGACTGACTGACCAACCAACCGACCAATCAACCAATTGACCAGCGGACCAACAGATCAACAAACCAACTAAGGGGAGTGGGGCAGAAAGAGCCAGTGTTGGAAAGAGAGGAAAATAAGGAGCCTGATCTTCTATGCCTGGAATTTGACCTTCAAACTCTCAAGCACAAGAGCAGTTAATTTCCTTCTCTCTGAAAACACCTGAGATGTAACTGATTGATCTTTCCTGAGAGTCAGAGTCATGCAGAGACTTAAACTTGTTCATTTTAAATTAAGCATAATTAATTGACACTTTGAGTTTCACTGTAAAGTCTATGATGGATCTTAAAAGAATAGTAAATTGGCTTTTGTTCATATTTTAATAAAGACTACCTTTGACTTTATCTTGGACTTCTAGGTCTTACAAATGCTGACCGGAAACTGACATTAGAAGACTGCACTGGGCAGTTCTTGTATCAGTTTGAGGATAGCTAGATGACATTTAATATATTTTTAGATCAAAGGAATCGCTGTTCTGCCACCTCCGAACCACCTTGAAAATATAGTTCAATTCTTCTATCTGTAAGTGGAGACAAACAATTATTTCCCTATGATATTTTAGTCAGGGTTGGAAATCATCTACTCAGACACCCAAATAGATAATAGGGTTACAATGTATTCTTATTGATAACGAGAGCAGCTAACATCTAGTGGATATTTATTGTATATCAGACACTGCTAAGAGCTTCCTTTTAACATCTTATTTAATCCTCATTTACAAACTTTACAGATGAGGAACCTGAGGCTCAGGGAAAATAACTTGGTCTGGAGAAAGTAGCTAGAATGAACCAAAATTATAACGTGAATGCAGATATGTCTGACCTTTTCAGCCTTGACTACACAGTCTTCCATGGATGCTGATTAGCCCTTGTCATTGTAATTATGAATGTTCCCATTTTTTATTGCTATTGTTTTAAAGCTCCAAAAGTCCCTTCCAGAATGCAGTCAGTGACAGAAGTCTTAAGGAGGAGTGTCCTTTCCTGGAATTTTCATTTCATATTGCTTTATGAAATGACAAAACCAAGAAACATTTCTCTGGTTGATAATATTGTACAAGGTAAAATAAAAGCTATGCAATAAATATCTTCATAAAATTAGATATTGTGGTTAAAACTGTCTTCCTTGGACTCAACAACTTTAAATTATGAGTCACCAGAGAATGATCCCATATAACATCTTCATCCAATAGTGTTAGTGCTCTCTCCTTCCAAAGAAAGATGAATAGCTGTAATAAGGGAACCAAATCTACTCCCTCCTAAAACTGCATGACTTTATATTTACCATCAGAGAAAGAAAGACAGCAAAGAATTCTCTTCAGTGTTTTGTTTTTGCCCACATAAGTAAAAATAGAATGAGTTTATAAACAGAGTAATAAAGAATGATTCCTTTGAATAGTTTAATCACAGATCTATATAAATAAGATATAATAATTATAACATACAATATTTTATAGTGAAGTCCCTCTCCAAATAGAGAGGAGGCTAATACTTAAGTTGAGCTGCACTGTGAACAATATTAACATTAGGGTATGAATTGGGTTTCTCCTCCAAGAGACAGGTAAGACCCAAGTTGGGTGACATTTGCAAATAAGGGGGGACTCGAGTGAGAAGACAGGTGACCACAGGCTGGTTTGAAACCAGGATGCAAACATGGCTAAATTTCTCTTCAACTTAAAATACTCTCGCATCCCTGGGAAAACGAGACTTGGACATTGTGCAAGACCATTCATGTTCATCACATGGACAACTTCATACTCCGCAGTAATTTTTTTCCAGGGCTGCCAGGATGAAGTGATACAAACAGGTAGATTAAACAACAGAAATGGTTGTTTCACAGTTTTGGGTGCAAGAAGTCTAATGTCAGGTGCTGGCAGTGTGGCTATTTCAGAGGATGATTGAGAATCTGGTCCATGCCTCTGGTGGTTTGCTGGTAACCTTTGTGTTACTCAGTGTGATAGTGAATCCTGGTGTGTCAACTTTATTGGATTAAGAAACAACTGACCCTTGAAAGCACAAGGACCTGAGTTCAGTCACTGGTAATAAACACACACACACACACAAACACCTGGAAAGTTATTAAAGTACACACATAGGTGCATCTGGTGCTGGTGGTGTGGCTTGGGTACCATGTCTGGTTTCTCACCCCTTCTTCTGTTCCCCTGCTCTGTTCACAGCCCCCATGAATGAAGCAGCTTCAGTTTACACACCCTTCTGCCACATTGATCTGCCTCGGAGCCAGCCAGCTACGGGCTGAATTCCCTACCCGTGAGCCAAGGGCAACATTTTCTCCTGTAAGCTGTGAGTATCAGAGATTGTGTCCAGTGATGGGAAAGCTGACTGATACACTCAGCTTGTGGATCTTTAACTTCATGTTCACATGATGCACTCCTGTGCATGTCTGTGGCCAAATTTCCGGGATTTTTTCAAATTTTATTTACTTATTAGTATATACTTGGAGTACATAATGATTACATTCATCACAGGACTTGGTTCATGTACCTAACACATTATAATTATTTTTCTATCCCCTTACTTCCCCTCCTTCCCATATCCCTCTATCTCTTGGTCCTCCTCCCTTTTGCTAAAGACCTATTTCCCTATTTCCTATTATCTACCTTTCATTTTGCTCTTTATTTATAATTTGAGTTTCTCATATGAGAGAGCATGTAATATTTAAACTTATGCATCTGATTTATTTTACTTAACAACGTAGCCTCATGCCATCCATTTTCCTGCAAATGACTTAATTCTATCCTTCTTTATGGCAGACTAGTACGCCATAGAACATAAATACCACATTTTCTTTATCCATTCATCTCTTGATGGACATATAAACTGCTTCTAAAATTTATCTATTTTGACTTGAGCTGTATGAACATAGATATGAATATACCATTGTAATATGAAGTATTTAACTCTTTCAGGAAGACACCTATGAAAGAATAACTGAGTTGAATGGAATTTCTATTTTTAGTCTTTTGAGAAATCTCCAAAATGATTCTCATAATGGTTATACAAGTTTATATAAAATGTTCAAAATCTTTGGCTATTGAAGAAATGGAAATTAAAACAACACTGATATTCCATCTTACCCCAGACAAAGTGGTTATCATCAAGAAACAGAATAATAACAAATGTTGGAGATGGCAGGGGTACTGGATAAAGGAACCCCTCTCTATTGTTGGTAGGAATGTAAACTAGTGTAATTCAGTTCCCTGCTCTGAACTCTGTTACTATCATATTTCTACATAAAGTCATTTTGTGAGATGCTGACTATAGAGGTTGGGACCAGATTATATAAATATTGCTTGCACAAAATTCAACCTTTAATAGGACCCAAAGCCTGACTTGCTCTTAGTGTAGTGTTACTTCCAACAAGCTGCTTGTTTCTCTGTGACTTTATTTTTTCATGGGGTAAAATGAGTTCAGAAGAATTTAGAAGTGTGTTTGCCGCATGCAAGAATTTGCTGCTCTCAGCATCATCTCCTTTGCATTCTTCACTACTTTTGTTTGGTCTTGAGCACATCTCCAACTTCCTCTGCCACTTTTCCTCTCCCTCTTTAGTTAACTGCACCTGCAGTCACCTGTAGGCTTCCTTAAATGGTCCATAGCATTGGCCCCCAGTGACTTTCCAGCCTGTGTGTTATTTTGCCTGAAAAGTAACAAAGCTCCTTCATGGCCCTACTTCTGACTTCTGCCATGAACTCAGGTGTTATACAGTCTGTGAATCTACCTATCACACAGGATTGCTAATCTGATGTCTCTCAGTAAACCAGAAGTTTAATGAACCCATTATCTCAGTAATGATTATTTGTTCAGTACCTTTTTCTCAGAACTCTTGCTTCTACTGATGATAAATACAATATCATGTTCACCAAGGAGCCATCTCTAAGCACAGTGCTAGCTCATAATATATGATCGCAAATGTAGGTTAAGTACATAAAGAAAATAAACGTGGTTTGTAATAGCATATATAATGTTGATAAGTAGCACAATGTAACAAAGGATAGCAGCTACTATTTATTTAAGGTTTCCTCTGTGCTAGCCACTGGGTAAGGCACTTTACATGTGGTACCTCACTAGGGATATATTATTTTCACTGTTTTGCTGATGAGAAATCTGTCATCAAAGTCCTGGATTATCCAAGATCCTTGTTGCAATACAAAAACCTCCACCAAAACCAGACAAAAATGGCTTTCTCATGGGATACAAAGGCAGAAAAAAATCTCAGCCTTTTGGAAGAATCAGGAATCATGAAGGAGATTTTTTTCTGACCCTGTCTCTGTGCCTGTCTATACATTAGGCTCACTTATTCTACCTTCTTGTATGCAAAATGTTTTGGATCCCCTAGACCATGGGGAAGAAAGTCACCAATCACAGCTTATGAGTTTGCATCATTTCCATTCAAGGGTCCAGGAAAACCTAGAGTTTCTCAGTCTCATACGTTAGGGAAGAAGTTATGGGCTGGTCTGGACCAGGGTGTAGCTGCATGAACCACAGTTGCACTGGGGGAAGGGAGACAGTGACAGAATCATGTACACAGTTGTTGGTCAGAGACCCTAGTCAGAAAGTTTTAAGGTGCAGAAATCCGATAGAAATTAACCTAAAAGGGTGTTGCATGCCTTGCTCAAGATTGTTCAGAAAATAAGTGATACAGCAGGGGTTCAGATTAACATCTGCTAGTCTTAAAGCATTGTACTGGCTTGTTACGTTGCTAAACTCTGAAGCACAATAAAATAAGCCTAAAATATAATTAAAAATCTGCAATAGTGCCTGCAGAATAGAAATTGTAAATCACAGAAAGAGCACCCAGTCACTTTTGCCATTAGTTTATTCTGTCCTAGACTGGGAGGAACATCACTTGCTTTTGAATTTTAGTATGTATCACCAGTGTCACAGTGATGTGCACTGGATGTGACTAAGTCCCTGTTCCAGTTTATTCTGATCCTAAAGTTATGGCTTTGGGGGCTGGAACCTCTGGGAGATTAGTTCATGTGGAGTCTGTGTTCATAAGTCAGACTAGTGTCTTTACAAAGGCTTTTCAGAGTGCCCGAGGGTCCCTCCCTCTCTGTGGGATTCCAGGAGGAAGACAGAGATCTGTGCACCCAGAAACAAGCCTGCACATTGAGCAACATGGTCTTTGACTAGAGAAATAAATCTCTATTACTTACAAACCAGACCCTTTTGGTATTTTTGCTACAACGGCCTCAGTAGACTAAGACACATACAATGTTAAGGTTGCAAGTTATAAGTTGATCATTATAAATTGTCAGGTTTGATCTTTCTTCCACAAGTCAGGTAGGATATTAATCTTCTTTGTAACATTCTGGACCAGTGATTTAGGCCTCAGAGAACTGTATGGGAAGAGGATAAGAACACTGACTATGAGGCCAGGAGGAGTGGGTTCATATCTCATGTCTCCCACTTCTTGCCTATGTGTTCTTGGACATTGGGCTTAGTACTTAGCATTGGTGTCTTACACAGTAAAGAGAGTAAGAGGCTCATCCTCTTCTTAAAATCATACTTATTGTACATGCATAAATCCAGGTACTCTTCAACACAGTTATCATCATAATGGAGAGACATTGCTTCCAGAGGAGGATATGGAGACAGAGAAGCCTTTACTTCACCAAAGCCTGCAGTTAGCTGTTGGTAGGGCCGGGATCTAAGCACATGCAGCCTAGTTGTAGACCTCCCAAACTCCTACCCTCTGATGCCTCCGGCTGCAATTCATGGAACTAGGAAGTGACATAATACATATAAACCACACTGCCAAAGTTATGGTGTGTTCTGTGTCCTTGGAAACTCCCCTCAATGCCAATCTTCTTGCTGTTCCCATCTTGCCATGACCTGAGGGCCATTAGCACATTAGTTCCTGAATGGCCCTGGGAGGAGAAGATGGCCCATCATTTTCCAAAAGCCAGAAAGCATCTAACATTTGCACCCACCCATAAACACAGCCCCCTTGAAGGGGAGTAACAAAGTGACCCAGAGCAGAGTTGTTTCTCAGTAGCATCTCTGGGCACCAAAATTCATTTTCTTCAAAGTCAATCACATATTTTTGAGCATCATTTTAAAAGAATACAATGATGAATTGGGTTGAAGGGCATCTCTTAAGATAACCAATAGGTGAGATAAAAAGTTTCACAAATAAACATTTTCTAGGATATAAAGTAAGAAAAGGTAATGAGAAATAAATAGAAAATTGAATGTGAAAGAAGTTCCTTCAAAATGGTAAGATGAAGATTTTATGAAGGCTGGCATACAAGTCAGACCTTTAAAAATGAACACTTAGATGAACAGTTAGATGAAAGGCAAGTATACTAAGCATAGGGAATGACATAAGGAAAGACAGGAAAAGAAATTATCTGACATGTTGAGGATTCTTTTCTTGTTTGATTTGGGAAAAAAGTAAAAGAAACTGGGAGAGAAAATACGGGCTAGATCATAGAGATCTTGAGCACCAGATGAAAGTATAGGCATTGTTTTCTTTTAGGACAAAGATGTATGTTAGTTTATAGCCTGAATGAAATCACCTTGGCATTGGTCATGAGAGGCCACACCTCGAGGGAATGCAGACGGAAGGCAACGAAGTCTGGAAGCTCACAAAAACAAAGTACGGTGTTCTTTCATACAGCACTTAGCAACAGTTTAGGCAAATCTCCAGGACATTTGTACTCTGGATACAGGGACCATATGACACTTCTCAAACACTCTGCCATGTGTCCTTGGCTAGCAAAAAAAATGCCTATGAGGAACAAGATGCGTTATGTGTTCATAGCTCACTGGCCAGCACAATGGGTTGGGCCTGACCAAACAGGGCCTTGGAAGAATCAGCTTCAGCCTTGTGAATCTGAGAGAAGTTGTGAAGGTGCCTGTGCGGTGTCTACCACACACACATTGGCAGAGAAGTCATCTGATTCTGAACAAGTTTGTATTTACAAACAATATATAGATACGTAAAATTTCTAATACACTGTTAACAGTGTTTTTCCCATCTGTTCTATTTAACACTTTCAAGTGAAGAAAATGTTGTTTATGGCTTATCTACCCACAGCACATATGAAAGAAAGACACCTATTTATTTCTGTAATCTGTTGTTATTACCTCTGAGTAGCATGAATCAGTTGCACACAGCAGACAGACCCTTGTTTGGCTTCAGGTACAAGCTGCAGTCTAACAGGTTGGATACAGCTCCTATGAGAACTTGACAAGAGAGGTAACATACTTAGACAGGAAGAACTTGCACATGATGGGCATACAGAGGTTTCCTATATGACATGTTGCTCTATGAGCTCAAAGTACCTTGTTTGCCCAGAGTGTGGCCAGTACTATTGAATCAAATGTGACTGAGCTCTGGAGTCAGGAAAGTACGAGTTTGAATCTTTACTCTGTGGACAAATGGCCCTGTGACTTTAAGCATTGTTTTCTCCATTTTGAAAATGACATAGGTAACAAGAGTCATTGCAAAATATATTAATAACAATAGCTAAGATGAGAGCCTGGTTTGTGCTATACACTTTATATCTGAATTTCCTGCTAGCTTGGTTACTTCTCATTGTCTTCCTCTGTTTCTCTCCCTCCCTCTTGTCTAACTATCCATCACCTCTATCTATCCATCACCTCTATCTATCCATCATCTCTATCTATCTATCTATCTATCTATCTATCTATCTATCTATCTATATCTATCATCATTTATCTATCTATCATCATCTATCTGTCATCTACCTAATATATGCCAATTGCCAACATTCATATATAGTGAAAGGGCAATTCCAGTGTGCATCTAAAGTGAAACTGAGGACTATCCAGTGAACGAAACTGATGGGTAAGTCCTTCAGTATTGGATTTGTGAATTTATTCCAAGAGTAGAGAAGTCTTTCTGAAGGGGAATAAAGTGTGTAAACAATCTAGGTTGGAGCCTGAAATGGGATGACAGTCACAGCATTTAGCTGAAGTATAAGTATCTAGCCTCATACAGCCATCTGTGTATAACTAGGAGATGATTAAGGAAACATCAAAGCACAGGGACACAAGCAGTGCTTGCTTGGTGAAAGGACATGATGCAAAACGGTCAGAGAGGGTTCTTCCTTCATTGAGGTAGGAGGCCCAGTGCAGGCCAGCACTGTGGGGAATGTGGGGGGCAGCTCCACGTGGTCTCAGAGTCCCCGGGGACTCACTACTGCTCTGCAGCCTCGGAACTAGTGCTCTTATGCTTCCCTTACAGCCTCAGGGTGAGGTCCTCCCTTTTCTGTTGTGCTTAGGACTTCTGACCTGAATGCTCTTGGCTCAGTACTCCTGGAATCTCTAGAAGGAAGGTCCATTTCACAGCAAAGTGTACCGGTCCTGACTGGCATTTCTGAGTCCTTCTGAGTCTGGTCCTGGGTACCCAATACCACCAATGGTTTGGAGGCTGTGGTGCACAAACAGAAGCCTTTTCCTATCAGATTCCAACTGGCAGGTACTTTGGAGCTAGTAGAAATCTTGAGTTAAGGTAGGATTAAGGGTAAATCAACAGCATGCTAGATGTTAAAGATCAGGACTCAGGATTTTTTCTACCACCTTCAGACTGAAATAGGTCCTATGTGTGGAGATGGGTGGGTGCAGAGCAGAGGCTGGTATGTGTTCTCTTAGGCTAGGGAATCCTGGGCACAGGCCATGCGAGCCACATGGAGAGAATGTGTCCCAGGCCACTTTCCCCCTGTTCCACCACCATGAAGGTCACCTGCACCTCCTCTGTGGTAAAAAGGGGTTGGGCTTTCTTTCTTCTATGTCTTAAAAGTGAAAATATTTTAAAGAGAAAAAAGAAATGACCTTCTTTAATACCTTGTGCATTACTTCACATTTCATTACATTTGGTTATTTTCCCATTATAAAATGAAGTCATAGAAAATAAAGTACCTTCCTTAGGACACCCAGCTAATTAACAAATGAGAGACCTGGGATTTGAACCTAAGTTTGCTTCTCTTCCATCTCTGTGTATATGTCTGCATAGCTTATGTCTATATGAATATTTACTCGCATACTCATATAAATGGGAATCTATGTGTGCATTCCATGATATTTAGATATAAATATGGGTACCTATGTTTGCACATAAATAGTTACCCAGATGGAGTTCTTAGTTTTCAATTATGTTCAGCTGAGAGCACTTAGGATTGGATGTTCAGGCAGTTTCATGCCACAGACTCTTCAAAGGACACCAGTTGCTTGCATTAAAGTATATACTTTATGGGTTACTTGATGTTCTTATTTCAAGCATTACATTAATTTCCCAGGGCTGCCATACCAATGTGGTTTCCACAGTGAGAATGTGTTTTCTCCCAGCTCTGGAAGCTGCAACTCCAAGAGAATGTGTTGGCACATGTGTTTTCTCCCGGGGCCTCTCTCAGCCTGCAGGCAGGGGCCACCTACTGCTGTTCTCTTTCTCCTGCCTCTACGTGCTTCATCCCTGGTGTCTCTTCGTGTCCAGTGTCCTCCTCTGGATGAACATTGGTCACAGTGGATCAAGGTCTACCCTACAGCTTCTTGTTAACTTAATGACCTCTCCTAAGGCTCTTTCTCCAAATACAGGCACATTTTGAGGTAACAGAGTTAGAACTTTGACATATGCATTTTCGGAAGACAAAATTCAGCCCTAACAAATTCAATGATGTTAAAAAAATCAGAATTACCACCTTGGGAGTGGGTGGGAATAAACATCAGAAACCTTAGAATGTTTTACCAAATCTACTTTCTGAAGAGGAAAACTGAAGCCCAGAGATCAAACCGTTCAACATCTCACAAGTAGAAGGAAATGTTGGTGTTAAGGGCCATGATCCACACATACATGTGCAGGGCCTTGGGGATTCAGGATAGTGTGTGTGTGTGTGTGTGTGTGTGTGTGTGTGCTGGGGGAGTGTGGAGGAGGTACTTAGATGGGGAAAGGAAGATGAATCAGGCAAGAAAAGAAAGGCCTTTCAATATCATTTATTTTTGTCTTAAACTTAAGAATAAGAATATTCTTTTCTTGGCTCCTTGAAACTCCAGTAACAAATCTGTAGATTCTAATCTAGACCACTTGATGGCAGTAAAACAGAAATGTCTGCAAAGAGAGATGAAATCCCTTCAGAATTATAATATTTTATAGACCAAGACAACTGCAGTTGTAAAACATTATGGTGTATCAATTGGCATATTTGCTGATCAAATCTTTATAAGGCTCAAATAGTCTCATAAATACTGGGCTCTGTAGTTTGGCCTATTCATGCTTCATGCTTCTGTTTAAGAAATTTTGGAAGGATGGGAACCTAGCAAACGGTGGCAATATCAAAGCAATATGTCACTGCCAATTTGTTTCTTGTGACTGAGGGAAAATATATATCCTGCTATTAGAAACACTACCCAAACAAGCAGAATCCACTGCATTCAGAGCTGAGCTCATGTTCCATAAGAAGCACAGCCTAGGCTGGAGTTAACCAGCATCTTATGCAGAATTGCTACTTGATTTTGTAAGTGAGTTTTAATTTCCTACTATTACTACATGATTCTCCTCATGGAAGGATCTTTTTCATTGTTTCATAAATGGTTCTTGACTGATGAAAACAAGCAGGATTTGTGATAAATACATGAAATTATAGGGCAGGAAGTTATATCAAAACAGGGCTTTCATTAAAATGTTGGCTTTACATGGTTGGTTGAAAGACTGAGCTGGTGATGTCTGTGTGTATTAAACAATGGATAACCTGTGGAACAGACTTCCTACAGAGTGCGGGATGGAGTGTGGAATGGGTCACTCTTTGGACTCTTTTAAGAATACTTTGTCCCCAGAAAAAGTGGTACAGCTAGCCCTTTCCCTTTGGTATTTGAAGAGATGCACACTAACCATTTTAGAAAAGGAACACACTGCAAGTCCTCACAAAGATGAGCCTTCATTCCGTGGTGAATGCTTTCTTACACTATTTGATGAGGATCCCAGCTCTTTCGGCCTAAGCACAATTCTTCCTTAGAGACATTTTTTTATCTGCTGCAAGGGGGTAAAGTCATGGCTCTGCCCTCTGCTTTCTCTTGGCTAGATTCTGTTAATTCTGGGTTGGTGGTTCTGTTTCGAGATTGCCAAATAGTCCCCTCGCTACTCTCCCTGGAGGATCTTGTTGGACTTGGCTAGCCACGGTGGTATTCAAGCAGAGACACACCTGCTGTGCTAGTAGTTTCACTCAGGCAGCTCTTGCTATGTAAGAGCCCTTAGTGTGAGGAGGGTTAGAGTGGGCCTCTCGCCTTTATATAATGGTACTCTTGGAAGACTATTTCTTCAAGGATCCAAAATAATACAGAAGAAAAAACATTTAATTTTATTGTGTACTACAAATATCTATAATCATTTTTTTTTGAAACAGGGTCTTGCTTTGTAGTTCAGCCTGGCCCTGAGCTTACTATGTAGCCCAGGCAAGCCTGGAACTCAGCAATCCTCCTGCCTCTGCCTCCTGAGTGCTGGGATTACAGGCATGAGCCACCATGCCCGGTACTCTATAATCATTCCTAAAAAGCTTTTGTTTTTAAGAAATACTGCCATAGTGACATAGGGACGTATACTTATGTTATTATATAATCTGTGTGTATCTATCAAGTCTTATAAACTTAATTGCTTTTTTTTTCTCAACTAATAGTTACTGATCTTCTGCTCTATGCCAGGTGCTGTAATAGTCCTTTTTGCATAATGGTGTTATTTAATCGTCAAACAAGCATTTCAAATGATGTAATTAGAAGTTGAAAAACTAAATAACTAGCTATGGAGTCAGAATGCATTAAAGCAAGCTCATACCCAGCCTTTTCTTCCAGGGGACTTTGTGGTGCTTCCTCCCCAGAGTCACTGGAGCTCTGAGAAGTCTTGTGTCAAGTTTAAATCTAGAATGTTCCAGAGACCTCATGTATTTGACTGTGACTGGCTCATGGGGTACTATGTTCACCAGTGAATTCGCCCATAAATGGAGTGAGTTCTGAGCTGAATGTGCTGTTAAGAGGTGAGGCTTGGCCCGAAGAAGTGGTCACTGAGACCTGGCCTGGGTGAGTCTGTTTCCCCTCTGTGCTCCTGCTTTTTCTCTGCCTCCTACCACCATGATGAGAGCAGCTCTCCTCCACCATGTGTTCCTGCCTTGGAGCCAGATGAATGTGATGTAAAAACAAAACAAAACTCTCCTCCATGATTACTATATGATTGTCTTTAAGCAAAGTTAAAAACAAGCCTCTGTCTCCCCTAGGACCAGATATCACTGTTGATATATCATGTGTACAATTCCCAATGTGTAAGGATATCTACAGGGCTCTAGTTCTTGTGCTTATAGTCTCTCCATCAGGGAGGGCATGGGTGAGGCCAAAGGCAAGTCACACCTCTCAGGGTGCTGTTCTCATATCTTTGACATGTGAATCAATATAATTAGTAATGACTGCCAACTGCAAAGCAATGCTAAACCAAATTATGGAGCATCTTGTATCTATTTTTTTTTTTGAGACAGGGTCTCACTTTGTAGTTCAGGCTGGCCCTGAGCTCACTATGTAGCCCAGGCAAGCTTCGAACTCAGCAATCCTCCTGTCTCTGCCTCCCGAGTGCTGGGATTACAGGCGTGAGCCACCATGCCCGGCTATTTTTTTAACGTTTCCAACATCCCTGTTAGGTAAGTGTGTTATTTTATAGATGAGGAAAGTGAAGCAGAGAAATACAAATCACACAGCTCAGATTTGGTGAGGACTGGTGTAGAAATCAGCACATCTTAACTTCAGGTCCTCTAAATGGAGCACTTTGTGAATATATAGATTTGAACTTCCCAGCATTCATTTATCTACCACTCTACTTTGGAGAATCCCCTTCCTCCAGAGCATCAGCCATGGGGTTCTGACAGTGCAGACCCCACGACCACAGGTAGGAACAGGGCCAGGCCAAGCCAATCATAATCTGGTTTCAATGATTAATTCAGAGCATGAGTGAGTGTCAGCCTAAGCCATCAGAATGCACAGGACTTGTATATATGTAGAAATAGAGGGTAAGACCCGCTCTGTCTGGGAAGGCTCTATCTAGGGTGCAGGACCCTCAAACACACAGCCACACAGCAAAGAATAGAATCACCAAAGCTCCCAAGGCAAGAAGTAGAGCATGCTTAGAACACATCTTTCTGCCCAGTGGCTCCTGACTCTGGAGCCCCCCACTCATGTCAGGTAGCAGCCAATAAATGCTATTCTAGTACTGGAGTTAGAATCCAACTAATTAAGAGTTAGAATTTTGGTGTTTGCAAAGGAAAAATTTTCTGATTCATGTCATATATAACTGAGTGCTTTCATGTTATCCCCATTTCTCACAACCACCTGAAAGTGGAAATCTTTGAGAATGACTTCCTAATAGAAACAAAGAAGACCTCATTGTACTCTTATTTGTCCCAAGAGTTTGCGATTCCACAGACTTACTTTAGAAACCATACCCTGCAGGATACAGAAACTGTAGCCAGACCTAAAAGTTCATACTAATGAACTTTGATTTCATTGTAAGACAAAAGTAAATAATAGTACGGGGAAATTCTACTTATTTGTTCTGCATCACTCAAAGAAATTATTCTTGCCAAATAGTCTTCCAGTTATTAAAGTGCATACATACGATTTTAAAACTTATTTTATAATTATGTTAACTTGAATCTAAAGCACATTTTTATATGTTCATGTCTTTTTGACCACAGAATATTAAACAAAATTATACTTCCTGCTTGATAATGTGCAGCATAGTTTCCTTGTCAGACAGGATATGTTACTGGGCTCATAACTTGATTATCTTTCTGACTAGACTGTAAAGTCCAGGAGGGCATGTGGCATACTGTCACAGTAATGTCAATGGTAAAATGATAAATAACTTGTATGAATTCCCAGTTCTTAGTATAGTACTTGGCATCAAATACATGTTAACAAAAGATAGGTGCACATGTAAGTGGATCTGTATAATTGTGAGACAAACCTGAATAATTACAATGTAATATAAATATCAGCATTTTAGAGTCTACTGCAGTACACAAGCTTGGCTCTTCATTTGGCTCCAAAACACAGTTTTCTAGGTTCAGTTTGCTTGTCAGACCTTCTCGCACTTCTTATTTTTCCTGGTTCCAAGTATACACAGCTTTATAACTGTGCACCAGGAGATACTATGGAATAAAGGGTTGGAGTCAGCTCTCCAGCATCTAACAGATCATGATACTGAGCCTCAGTAGTCTGTGACCTTGAAGATATGCTTTACCATCTGGGAATGTAATAAATCACCTCATAAATGCAATGAGGATTGAGACAAGGCTATATAATCATCTAGTAGATGAACAGATATAGTTTTAATACAAATTTCCCAAAGAGTAGAGAACTGACCATCAAAGTACTGAAAAGTCAAAGAAGACCTCACTGTACTCTTTTTTTTGAGACAAGATCTCGCTTTGTAGTTCAGGCTGGCTCTGAGCTCACTGTGTAGCCCAGGCAAGCCTGGAACTCAGCAATCCTCCTGTCTCTGCCTCCCAAGTGCTGGGATTACAGGCGTGAGCCACCACGCCCCACACTGTGGTATGTGGTATTGATGGCTGGTGGGTGTGAGTCTCCACGCCCAGCATTGTATGTGGTTTCCGGGGATCGAACTCAGGACCTTGCACTTGCGAGGCAGGCGCTAGAACCACTGAGCTAACCCTCCGGCCCCTCACTGTACTCTTGATAGTCCCAAGAGTTACTTTAGAAACCATACTCCGCAAGTTACAGAAAGAGTAACCAGACCTACAAGTTCGCACTAATGAGAGTGAGACTCAAGTGCTGCCTCTATGAAGGGCACTGGGGAAGGCCCCAGAACAGCTTTCTGAGTCACTGATAATGCTGGTGCCAGATGAGCCTCACCAGGAGGGATGTAGGAGGCTCCCTCAGTAACAGTGTATGCAACTGGCCCTGAGCACACAGGGTATTTTTCTTGAGGGGTTGCTCTCAGCACACACATCAATTTGCTTTTAGAGCCCACTGTCAACACCTGCACACGCACTTCTCACCACCTCCAAGTCCAAACAGTGCTGCAGGAAATCGAGCCACTTGTGTGTCTCACTGCATTGTTTTTCCTTCCCCCATTGACATTGTCAGTGCCACCAGAGAGAAAAAGGAGAGTTTGGGAAGTGGTCTTGCTCTTTATTTAGCCTTTCGAATCTAAATAGTTAACTACAGACTGCTGTGCTACAGTGGAAAGTGGTAGTTAAGAACATGGTCTGCTGGGGCGTGCTGCCTCATGCCTGTCATCCCAGCATTTGGGAAGCAGAGGCAGAAGGATTGCTGAGTTCGAGGCTTGCCTGGGCTACATAGTGAGCTCAGGACTAACCCGAACTGCAAAGCAAGACACTGTCTAAAAAAAAAAAAAAAAAAGGTCTTACCTGGATTTCATTACAGTGCCTTACTTTAGGCTCTGTAACTTTGCACAAAGTTATCTAACCCGAGAAAGCCTCCTTATACTCAGTTAGATAACACAGATGAAATGCTCACCTAGAAGGAAGAAAGAAGAACCCAGAGTCTGGTACTCAGACCACCAGATTGCTGCAACTGTAGGTATTTGTGTCTGTGTGAGTCAGGCAGCCGAGAGGGCAGGAGTTGTCCAAGACACACCTGCTTTCCTTTCCTTTCCTTTCCTTTCCGTCTTTCAGTCCGTCCTTTATACTGTATTTTCTCTCTCTGTCTTTCCAAGCATGAGCATATGCCAAGATCTCACTAATGAACAACCAAAATTGGTACAAAACGCTTTCTGGGTATTCATATTGTATTTGTAAATTTTAATTTTACAAAAAACATGTCATTTAGTTTGCTTTATTTCAATTAAAAAATCCAAATAAAAGTGATTGATGGATCTGTAAGGTATAAACACCTATGTAACTGACATCAATGTCAAGTAAAAAGTCCTTCACTGCACACCCGGAATCTCATCCTCTGCTGAGTTCCAACAGCTTGGCCGGCCTTTCCCAGTTATGAACGTTATTTAATGGTATCACATATTGTCTACTCTGCTGTGTGTGGCTTATTTCACTTGGTTATTTTTATGAGATTCACCACATTTTATTTCATGTAGCAAGAGTTTATTTTTTCTCATTCTATTATTGGAGGGCATGCGAGTTTTTTGTTTGTTTGTTTTATGGGGTGTTTTTGAAGTTTTTTTTTTTTTGAGACAGGGTCTCACTTTGTAATTCAGGCTCACCCTGAACTCACTATATAGGCCAGGTTAGCCTTGAACTTATAGCAATCCTCCTGCCTCTGCCTCCTGAGTACTGAGATTACAGGTGCAAACCACTATGCCTGACATTGTGATATGTGGTACAGGGGATAGAAGTTGGGACTTTGCGCTTTCCAGGCAGATGCTGGAACCACTGAGCTAAATCCCCAGGCCCCATGCAGGCTATTTCATTTTGGTGGTACTACAAATCCTTGTGTTGGCCTTTTGACACCAGGTCCAAAACGAATCACATTTTTGTTGGCTGTATATCTAGAAACCAAGCTAATGAGGCCTAGAATACATGCATCTATACTTGTACCTTGACTTTTCACTCTCTAAATGCTATCTTATGGAGCATGCTATTAATTTTGACATAACCTAACATATTGTCTTTTGTTATTGATTTTATGTCCTTCTTAATAAATCTGTATTGCTTACCCTAAGATCATAAAGACATATATATATATTTTTTTGCCTAGAAGCTTTAACCTTCTGAATTTTAACCTTGTGATCTATATTTACTTAGAATTGGTTTTTGTTGTTACTGGAGAGGTATCAAGATTTGTTTTTTTATGACAATTTTCAATTAAGCCAGTAGTATTTTTGCAAAGACTATATTTCCTAATAATAGTACACAGTAACAGCTGTGAAAATCAAGGGAGTATACATGCATAGGAATGGTTTTGAATTCTCTCCTATTGCCGTGCACCAATCCTACAGGATCTTTTTTCTTTTTTTTTTTTTTTTTGAGACAGGGTCTCGCTTTGTAGTTCAGGCTGGCTCTGAGCTCACTATGTAGCCTAGGCAAGCTTTGAACTCAGCAATCCTCCTGTCTCTGCCTCCCGAGTGCTGGGATTACAGGTGTGAGCCACCACGTCTGGCACTGTGGTATGTGGTATTGATTGCTGGTGGGCGTGACTCTCCATGCCCAGCATTGTATGTGGTTACCGGGGATCAAACTCAGGACCTTGCGTTTGCGAGGCAGGCGCCGGAACCACTGAGCTAACCCTCCGGCCCATGGATCTTTTTTCTTTAATTGAATTCTTTATTGGAACATTTTACATACAGTTCACAATCACACTTAACATTGGGAAATTTGTACCAGTACATGACACAAGTTAATTCTCATTTTTACCCATATCCCTACCCACCCACAACCCCCCACCCCTTATATACATGCTATTTTTTTCTTTATTTCATATTTCTTTTTCTTTCATATTTATTCTTTCCCCTCATTATATTCCCCCACATTCCCTTTGAATACTTCCTATTTTACAAAATCTATCATACATTCTAGAACTCATTTACATCTATCGTTTCTCATACCAAAGAGAAGATATGGTATTTACATATTTGGATCTATTTATTTCACTTATTAATGTGTCCTCAAGCTGTACCCATTTGCACATAAATGAGTGAAACTTGTCACTTTACGGCAGAGTAATACTCCATTTTATTAAAAAATGTGTTTCTTTTTATAAAATGGAGTACTACAGGATCTTAACTAATTAAACAAGTCTTACAATCCTGTAGGCGAATCTTCTGGTGCTCTTTTTCATGATTATCTTAATTATTCTTAACATTTGGCATTTTCACAAATTTTACAATCAATTGTTCATTTTCCACAAGACAACTAAATAAATAATGTATCTGGGGATATTGAGATAGCATTGAATCAATAGGGTCATTTTGGGCAAAATTGGCATTTTTATGATGAAAATATGGGCAGAATTTTGGATGAACATAGCTGTCCATTTATTTTGGTTTTCTTTAATTTCTCTCAGTAATGTTTCATGATTATGAGTATAGAGGTCTTGCACATTTTTTATTATTTTTCCTAAGTATTTCATGTCTTTGATATTTAAAATAGCATCATTTTAAATTTGATATTGCTAAAACATAATCATTTATGAAATTATTTTACACTGATCTTGCTAATTCCCGTATTAGGTCTACTGGTATATTCTTTTGGATTATCGCTACATAATCAAGATATCTGTTAATAAGGATATTTTAAATTCTTCCACAGCAATTCTTCTCTTTTAGACTTTTTGCCTCTCTTACCAGGCAAGTCCTCAAAAACAATGTTGAATGGAAATGGGACTATTAAGCAGCTCTTGCCTTATTCCAAATCTGGACAGGGGAAGTTTCTAGTTATTTGACTTGTATAGTATAATATTGAAAAGGTTTTTAAAGAAGAATCTATCCAATATTCCAACCTTGCTAGAAGTTTTCAGAGTGCAAAGTTTTGAATTTTATAAAATGATCTGTCGATTGAGATTACCATGATTTTATTTTTTAATTGACTTTATTGGTACCTTTTATACATACATTATGACCACAATTAACATTGAGAATTTGTACCTGTACACGACACATTTTGATTCTCATTGTTCTCCTTTATCTGCCCTCCCTGCAATCCCTATACCCTCTATACATAAACTTTGTTTCCTTTTCTTTACTATCAAAGTGTTTCTTTCCCAAAGATTTTAATTAATGTCATTTGATTTTTTAATTCCGTTAATATGATAAGTTCATAGAATGAACTTTTGGAGAATTAAACTCATCAGGAATTTTGTTTTCTGGAATAAACTCTATCTGGCCTTGGTGTATCACCATCCTTATATAATTGTGGATTGGACTGATCAGTATTTTCTTTATAATTTTTAACATTTTGAGAGAGGTTGCTCACGTCTTCCAGTTTTTGTAATATCCTTGCCAAGTTATGGCTGACTTCAAGGTTATGCTGACCTCATTAAATTAGGTCCTCTTCTGTTTCTATTTGTAGAAGATTGATGATATTTCCTTTTTATGTATATGGGAGACTTAAACAGTGAAGCTGTTTGAACCTGAGATGTCTTTGGCAGAAATTATGATAGAGACTTAGCATTTCAAGTCGATGTAGACCTTTCCAGTGTTCTACGTATTCCTTTGTCAATTTGAACCTTTTTCCAAAAAGAAATTTGGCCATTCAGTTTAATTTTTAGCTTTTTAATAAGATCATTAATAATAGCTTCTAGTATGTTTCTTGTTAAAATAATCTACAGGGTATGTTGTGATATGGTCATTTTCATATCTCATTATTATCTTTCCTTCCTGCCTTGATCATCCCATACTACTAGATGCTTATTCATTTTATTATCTAATAATCACTTGTGTGTTCATGTTCTCTTTTTTCACGTTATTTGGTTTTTATTTTATTATTTTTTACTCATTTAAACTCCTCTGAGTTAATTAATTATTTAGAATAATGGCACCACCAATTTTCTTTTTAGAATGTTACACTGAAGCCTTCATATTCCCCCAAGGCTACCTCAGCATCAGCCTGAAGTTGTGCGTGTTCTTATTATACCTCAGTAGGAAACAGCAGCTGATTTTCATTGTGATTTATTCTTTGACTCAAGGGCTACTTAGAGATATTTTGCATAATCTCCAGTTACATGTATTTTTATGGCCTATTTAAGGCTAATGCTGATAAATATTTCGTGTGCACTTGGAAAGAATGTGTGTTCACTTCCAGTGTTTTCAGTGTTCAACGTGTTTTCACTTCCAGTGCTCTGCGCTTGTCAGTTATTCCCGTATGTGATTTATGTTACTCAAATCCTCTCTTTTCTTCCTGATATTTCTGTTGATAAATATATGAATAATTGAGAAAGGCATGTTAATATGTTTGGAGATTTCTCCTTTTAGTTATGTCAGTTCACATTTTAAAAGCTATATGGGTGCTCAGGTGACCTGGCCATCATCTTGGCTATAACTGCACTGGCCCCAGCAGGTGAATTGCTATGCATCCCAAGCCTGACAAGACAGAGTCTTAAGATAGCAAAAGGGACCACACTACACCCTACAGTATCTTGACTGATGTTTGCTTATGGGGGACGTGGCCTGAGGAGTAAATATATCTGTGGAATAAGCATACAAGATCTGAGGAGTGAAGGTTAAATAACAAGAAGTTTAAATTAGTACAGGGTTGTTTCTGACCACTGTCCTTTCCCTTTTCTCAAGGAAACTGCCTAGCCTTGAGAGAGCTCCTTGCCCAAATTGCTTTTCTTCTCTTACTCTAATATTCTAAGTAAAATCCTGAGAGACCTTACATCAGGGTGCTCCTGCTCATGACAGCCCTTCTGGCCCTCTCCATGACTGAACTAAATTTGGCCTTTGAGTAGTCTTTCATTCTCTACACTGCCATGGTTGTACACTGTGATATGTGATGTGCTAATAGTTTTAGGAAACCCTAGGTACACTCAAGTTAGCCATAAGCACCTTTGTCTACCTGAGCATGTAAGACCTTCCTGCTACCCCAGGGAGAGGAACTGATCTTATCTTCAGTGACTGCAGGAAGCTCTGTCCACTGAGACCCTAATTAATCGTGCTCTTTGTGATACTGCTTAGTCCTCTCTTCAGTCTCCTGGCATCTTCCATTTCTGACCACTAGTTCTTATCTGTCAGAATTCTCTGAAATGCTGTGGAAATGAATTTATATTAATTAAGAAATGCAAGATATTTCATTTTATCCTATGAAATACTTTTTATTTCTATCAATGTGTCTGTTTTAAAGCCTACATTCTTCCCATGAGCGTGGTTACATTATTTTTTTTCTTTTTTCTTGTTTGGTGTTTGCATGGTATATACTTTGATTGTGGCAGAAGCTACTTCTGAGAAGCACTGAAGGATCTTGCTGAGTCCCCCTGGACTCCCCTCCTTTCTCCTTCTCAGTTCCTTCTTGGTGGACTGGTGGCGCAGCATGAAATGTGGGAGAGCTCCGGGTACGTCCTACCCTGGGTTTGGAGTGTGGGACTAACCTTCAGCTTCTTCGCTGCTCAGTACAGAGTGGTGACAAGTTTGTGTAATCTCTCAGCTACTAGAGCTGATTGAGATATAGTGGTTCCTGTCTTCCTTTCCCTAATTCCTCACTGCCCTGCACCCGAGCTCTACCTCACCATATACCTAAGGTTTACACTGTAGTTGTTCCTCTGAACACCATCTCTATATTCAGAGTGCGTGCTTTGGCATTTAAGGAATATGTCTGATGGGGGCCACACTGTTTTTTCCTTTTATCTGTTCTTATAGCCTTTGTTTTTCATTGAAATATTTAGTTCATTCATAGCTAATGAGTTTACTGATACATTTGCATATTTTTCTCTGCCATGCCCATAATTTTATTATTTTACTTCTAAATAATAAGTTACATGCTCTTTTTCCACGTTTTTAATGGAAATTACAACAAACATCCTTAATTAATTAAAGTCCAATATAAATTAGTTTTACCACTTCCCAGACATTGTTAGCATTATCCTCTTTGTTCTATTCCCAATGCTTTGTTGTTTACATTAAGTAACATAATACATACATTTTAGATTTCACCAAACATTATTGCTATTAGTATAAGTGATATTCACTTAAGTTTTGCCCTACATTTTTATTTGATTGTCTTGGATAATTTTCTTGTCCGAGGAACTCTCTTTAGTACAATTTTCTTTTGGTACAATTCCATTTATAGCACATTTTTTTTTTTTTGAGACAGGGTCTCGCTTTGTAGTTCAGGCTGGCCCTGAGCTCACTATGGAGCTCAGGCAAGCCTTGAACTCATCAGTCCTCCTGTCTCT